>CAUYUJ010016915.1:708718-808718 GCA_963575745.1 Prorocentrum cordatum
TCGGCCGCAGCCCAAGGGGAAGAGGGACGGCTCTGCGCCGATGCCCCCCCTCGGAGGGTCTCCCTGCGATCACGCGCCCCTGGGATCGCGCCTCTGGAAGCCAAGGCCGCGAGGGCACGGACATCTGTGCCGCCTGTCTTCGCGCGTGCGATGCGTGCTGCGCAACCATCTCCGCGCCCTCGCGCCGCCGCCCTGGAGGAGGCCGGCGGCCCCGGCTCAGGCCGCGACGCGGAGAGCGAAATCCACTTCGCGCCTCTGGGGGCGACCTGGAGGCGTGGACACTGGGTATGCTCTCCGCCCTCGGCTGATACGCAAGTGCGGCCCTGGGCAAGGGTGACCTTTGGGGCGCGGCTTTGGGGGACACCCGTGGGCCCGCAACAGGGGTCACTCCGGCGGAGGGCCACTCTTACGCATGGCCGACGTTCGTGAGTTTGGACGCCCGAAATGGGTACGGACAAGATTGGCACAATGCCCAACCAACGAATGTTGTCCCAAGCCAACAGCGGCCGCTGTTGGGCAGGCGGCCTTCTGCCTCAATTGGACACAGGCCGCGGCGGCGCGGACAGCGAGTCCGGTTCAAAATGAAGAAGAACTGCTGCTGGGCATCGTACCCACTTGTTCCGTACCCGTTTCGTTTGCGCAGGCGTGAGAGCCGCGATCCGCGGCCGAGGCCGGGCCGACAGGAGGCCCCTCCGGCTGTGGCCCGCGGGCTCTCGCCAGAGGCACGGCGCACCACGCGCCGCAGAGCGACACCTGTGCGGACGGCCCCCAGGGCAGAGGGCGCTGGAGCCTGCTGTGTCCTCGAGATATGCCGCAGACGGACCGGGTCGTGCTTTCCAGCGATTTTGCGGTTTGAGCGTGTTTTTTGAAGACTCTGGCTTGCATGGACGATAGGGGGGGCTGAAGCTGAAGCAGGCCGCAAAAACGGCTTGACGTGCGGAAATCACGCAAGTCGAAAGGCACTTGCACGCTCGCATTCGATTGAAGAGGGGGAGGGGGGGTACAGGTACAGGTGCAGCCTGCATGCCGGCTCCAAAGGAGCGGTCCCTCAAAGGGGCAGGCGGCGACACAGGATTGTGAAACGTGTTTTGGTGAAAACTTCAGCACGGGTCGCTCATATCTGGTAGAAGACCACAGACAAGTGACGGCACGTGGACTGCAGCAGGAGGCAAGAGACTAACGAGGCAAGAAACCACACTCACTCCTGCTGCAGGTGAGGGGGAGGAAATGGAGGAAGGAGGAGGACGAGGAGGAGGACGAGGAGGACGAGGAGGCTGAGGAGGAGGAGGAGGGAGGAGGAGGAGGGAGCAAGAGGAGGAGGAGGAGGAGGAGGAGGAGGAGGAGGAGGAGGAACGCCGTGCAGGTGAGCTCGCCCGAGTCTGAAGAAGAACAGGCACACAGAGCGCACCTGGGCGGACAGGCCCCCGCGACGGCGGGCGCCGGCGGGCGGACGCCGGCCGGCCCCAGGGCTCGGGCTCCGGGGGGGGTCGGGTGGACGGGAGAGGGGCGAATGCTTCGATGGCAACTCTTGGCGGCGAGCGAGGGGGGGAAGTGGATAGGAGAAGGCCTTCTCAGAAGCCCTCGCGCCTTCTGAGAAGCGTTTCCTGTCTTCGGGGAAGGCTTCGACAACTTCTCGGAAGGTCGGGGGACTTCCGAGACTTCTGAGAAGGCCCGTCCCTTCTCACTTCCCCCCCTCGCTCGCCGCCGAAACTCATGGGAGCCTCCCATCGACCACCTGGCTCTTGCGGATCGACGCTAACCGACGCTGGTCGACACTAATCGGCGTTAGCCGACTCTCATGGATTGCCAGACGCTAGCGGACGCCAATGAAGCCGATGCACTCTGAAGATGGAATCGCGAGGACACGCAAAACTCATGATTTGCGACGACTGCAGAATGGTATGTTGAGCATCTTGGGGACTGTACTCGGTGCCCTCTCAGAGCACCCGAGACCATTCCATGGCCTCCCCAGGCAATCCGCGCCCCCGAGCCCGCCATCCGCGCCACATCCGATGCCATCCGAGACTCCCCGAGGCCATCCCACGGACATCCGAGGCTGTTTGGGTAGCAGGTCTGAGAGGCCATCTGCTGGAGGCCGAGGGCCGCAGCAGGAGTCGGAGCAGAAGAGCTCCCCCACAGCATCCTGAGACTGGCGTTAGGTCGGGCATGTCCTCCTACAGACGGATTTTGGAAGAGAAATGGACAAAACAAGTTCAAAACCAGTCCAGTAATAATCGAAACACCGTCACCAGACTATGTTTGCACTATTCTTGCATGTTCCTCCTGTAGAGGGGCATGCCCGACATAAGCCTGGCGCTGCCACGCGGAGACGGCGCGTGGCTGGCGCATTGTGGCGCTCCGCGCAGGCCGCTTCTCTAAGGCGCGCGCGCAGAGGCGAGCGCCGTGAACGAGCCGGCCAGCGCGGCAGGCGACCTGAGAGCACGTGCACAGAGGGGAGGGGGGAACAGACACGGATGAGGTGGAGGAGGAGGAGGAGGAGGAGGAGGAGGAGAAGGAGGAGGAGGAGGAGGAGGAGGAGGAGAAGAAGAAGAAGAAGAAGAAGAAGAAGAAGAAAAAGAAGACTAAGAATAATAATAGGAATAATAATAATAATAATAAGAAGAAGAAGCATAATAATAATATTAATACTAATAATAATAATAATAATAATAATAATAAGCATAATAAGAATAAGAATACTAATAAGAAGAATAATAATAATAATACTAAGAATAATAATAAGAAGAAGAAGAATAAGGGGCGGAGGAGAGGAGGAGGAGAGGAGGGAGGAGGAGGAGGAGGAGGAGGAGGGAGGAGGAGGAGGAGAGGAGGAGGAGGAAGAGGAGGAAGAGGAGAAGGAGGAGGAGGGCGAGGAGGAGGAGGAGGAGGGGGAGCAGGAGGAGGGGGATGAGGAGGAGGAGGAGGAGGAGGAGGAGGAGGAGGAGGAGGAGGAGGAGGAGGTGGGGCTGGCAGTGGTGGCGACGGGATGGCCCGAGGCAGGGCAGAACGGCGTCCGCACCCCGAGGGAGGGGGGGGAGCCACCTCGGCCTGGCTCTGAGGCTGACGTTCCCCCCCTTGGGGTCCCGCGGCCCCAGCAAACATCTGGGCGGACAGAAACTCCCCTCTGCGCACGAGGCCTGCGAGGCCCCACGGCCTCAGGAAAGGCAAGAAGTCGAGGGACGATGCGAGGGCTGCGCGGCCGAGGCAGCCCTCGACCTCATCCTCGCAGCGGCATCCCCATATTCTGACACGGGGTCCACGGAAGCTCCGTCCCTGGGCTCGATTTTCGTCCCGAGCCGTTTTGGGACGGCCCCCCAGCGCCCGAAACCGGCCCCAGGACGGCGAAAAGGGCCAACAGAACCTCCGTCGAGATGATGTTCCCAACGCGAGGTGGCACTTTCTGGCGGCGTGCACAAGGGGGGCAAGGGGGGGGGAGGGCGGCCAAAGGGGGGCGGCCTTCGAAGAAGGTTGGAGGGGGGGGCTTCCCAGAAGACAGGCGGCTTCTCAGAAGCACACCCCGCGTCTGCGAAGCCTTCTGATGAGCCTCCAGTTGAGCAGGGACCGACCGTCCCGGCACTCCTATAGTCATACCACGAAATGTTCTTAGAACCCAGAATGTTCGAAGAACAAAAACAATGTTCTTAGAACATAAGCCCGGTGTGTTAAGACAAAACAGCTCCAGCCAAACATGTTCTAAGAGCATTTCGTGGGGACCACAAAAGGTCCTTTGAACATTGTTTGGTACGGCTATACGCGCGCCAGGACGCTTCGCCACTGCTTGATCCATGCCCCGGGCCCTTCTGGGGTGGCCCCTGCCCTCCAACGGCGCCCCCCGCACTCTCAGCAGGAGCGACCCCCACCTCGCGCCCTGCCGCCCCGTGCGCGCCTCGAGCGTTTTGCTCAATAGGGGGGCGATCCACGGGGGAGAAGAAGCGTGCACCGTTCGTGTCCCTTTTGGGCACCAGGGGGCCCCTCTAGGGCAAAGAAGGTGTACACCTTTGCTCACTCCCACTGGCAGTCGAGGTTGATTGCGGAGGACACGCGAGAGGACACAAGACCCTTCCGAGGGCCACAGCGCCACAAGAATGTACAGGGCATGGGCCGCAAGACAGAGGACACCAGGGCACTCGTGATCCGGCAGGAGCTACGTAATCAGCCTTGGCTGCATCGCCCCCCCCTTGCGCAACTTTGGACGCAAGAAATGGGCACGGAAAACATTGTACAATGCCCAACAACAAATGTTGTCCCAAACAAACAGCGGCCGCTGTTGAGGGCGCCCTTCTGTCTCAAATGGACACAGGTCGCGGCGGCGCGGACGGCGAGTCCTGTTCAAAATGAGCAGGAACTGCTGTTGGGCATTGTACCCATTCTCTCCGTACTCACTTCGCTCGTGCAGAGCAACGCCAGAGCGCCGCCCGGTTCTTCTCCTCCCGCGGCCAGTCCACGCAGTAGACCGGCCGCGCGCTGGCGTCCTCGATGCGCGCCGTGGGCACCCACCGGCAGGCCGCCTCGGGGGGGGCCTGCCGCCTCTGCGCCGCTTGGCGCGTCAGCAGGGCCGCCCCGGCGGCGTCCTCCTGCAGGGGGGGCTCCGTGTGTCCGTCCTTCCCTGGGCGCAGAAGAAGCCCCACTGTGCAGGGGAATGCGACAGGCCACTGTGGGGACCGTGACGAGTCCCCAGTGGGCAGCAAGACCCCCATCGGGAGAAGTGGGTCGGAACCCCAGACATGGCACGGTGCTGACATCCCGCCCCCAGTGCCCTGAAGGCGCTCGCACTCAGTAGGGGGGTCCTTGCTCGGCTTCCGTAAGCGCCTTCGTCTCTAAAAGTAGCGTTCCGCGCCATCGGACGCGTAAGCCGCGGCGCAAGGTCGCCGCGTCATCTCGCGTAAGACCCGTTTTTAATCGTCGTTCACGAGTTCTGTACAGGCACAAGTTGAACATTCTGGAACCCTGCGCCGCGCGCGTGTCCTCGTCAGCCTCATCAGCAAAAGTCAGCATCATCATTGCCAGAAGCATGCTTTGCCATCGTCATCACCATCACCATCGTCGTCGTTGTTGTTACCACCGTCGTCATCGTCATCGTCGATGTTGTCGCCCTCGTCAAATATCTGCGCACGCGCATCCTCATCATCCCCACCAGCACCATGGTCATCATCATCGTCATCATCTTCATCAGCAACATCATCATCATCATCATCATCATCATCATCATCATCAGCAGCAGCAGCAGCAGCAGTAATATCATCATCATCATCATCATCATCATCATCATCATCATCATCATCATCATCATCATCATCATCACCCTCACCATCACCATCACCATCACCACCATCACCACCATCATCATCATCATGTTCATCATCGCCACCGTCGTCGACATCCGCTCCACCGCCGTCTTGAGCTTCATCATCGTCATCTCCATCGTCGCTGCCGTCTCCCAGCTCAGTTTTGCCAGCAAGTTGCGTGTGGGTGGGTGGTCTGGATGGTTGCGCGATATTTGGAGGCGGTAGAACGCGGATGCGGTAAAAGAGCACTTACACCACAGAGGTGGCACCACACATCTTGACCCACACAGCACGCACGGCGTAGGTCGAACAACACAGTTTGCACCACATAGGGCACACAATGTAGCTTGCACCGCACAGCATGCGCAGAATAGCATGCACCGCAAAGCTTGAATCACGCTGAGTGAACCGCATATAACTTGCACTACATTTCAACATCCAGAGCGCAGGAACTCACGCTGGCGAACTTGCACTGTATACAGAGGCCGCCTGCTTCGGGCCCAGGGGGTCCAAGGCAATCACAACAAAGCCAAGGACGAAAAACGGTCCGAAGGTTGGCGTCGGTCTGCCCACGTCACACATGCATATTTCCTGACTCAGGGCGTGCCTACTCGGTGACGCCAGGCGCCCCGCGACAGGCCGGGCGTGGTTGCTCGGCCCCATCGTCAGGTCTCCTGCGAAAGGACCCCAGCAATACCTGCGATTGTCTGCTGGCCGGTCCTGAACCAGTGAGCCCACGCTGCGGAAGAGCGGCGTGAGAAACGCGGCCGCCGCGACGCCCCGCGGGGCGACAAAATCTGCCGGCGCCTTCTCGCCCGCCGGCGGGGGCTCGGGGACCTGCGACGCAGGGGCCCACACGCACACGGTCCGGTCGTCCGAGCACGTGGCGAAGCGGCTCCCGCAGGGGTCGAAGGCCAGGCACCAGACCTCGGCGCCTCCCCCTCCTCCTCCTCTTCCCCAGCTTCCTCCTCCTCCTCCTCCTCCTCCTCCACCTCCTCCTCCGCCCTCCCCCCCCACCTCCTCCTCCTCCTCCTCTCCTCCTCCTCCCCTCCTCCCCTCCTCCTCCCCCGCCTCCTCCTCCTCCTCCTCCTCCTCCATCTCCCTGCTCCTCCTCCTCCTTCCCTCCTCCTCCTCCTCCTCCTCCTCCTCCTCCTCCCTCCTCCCTCTCCTCCTCCTCCTCCTCCTCCTCCTCCTCCTCTCCTCCTCCTCCTCCCTCCTCCTCCTCCTCCTCCTCCTCCTCCTCCTCCTCCACCTCCTCCTCCTCCCTGCTCCTCCTCCTCCTCCTCCTCCTCCTCCTCCTCCTCCTTCTCCTGCTCCTTTTCCTCCTCCTCCTCCTCCTCCTCCTCCTCCTCCTCCTCCTTCTGCTCCTTTTCCTCCTCCCTGCCCTTGGTCGGCAGCGCGCCGACCAGGGGCAGGGAGGCGAGCGGGCGGCCTCTGCGGTCGGGAGCTGCTGCTCAGAGTGTCGCAGCGGCGGCCCCGCCGACACGCTGCGCCTTGCAGGCGGATAGCGCGCCGCTCCACACAGCGAAGCCAGGGCGTGGCCGGCGTGTGGCGCCGAAGCGTGGTAGGCCAGGACTGGCGGCGCGACACGCTGGACCAGAGCTCCTGACCGTGAAGAGGGCGAGGGGGTGCCTGGGCGAGGGGGGCGGGGGGAGCTCGGATGTGGGCGGGCTGCTGTCGCTTCCCAGGGCCTGATGAGAACAGTCCCCGGCGCGCCCGGGGGGGGGAGTGAGAAGGGGCGGGTCGTCTCAGAAGGCTCGGAAGCCCAGGGATCCTGACAGGTTTTCTGACGAAGCTCTTCCCGAAGACACAGAAGACTTTTCATGAGGCCAGAAGGCTCCTGGGAAGCCCCGCCGCCCTCTGAATAGGCCTCCTCCTCCTCACTTTCCCCCCCCTCCGCTCGCCGTCGACACGTGGGGATGGGAGGGAGGCCTCAGCACCCACCACCACGCCAGGCCCACAGGCGCACGACCACGGGGGGGGGAGCGGCGCCGTCCTCGCGAGGCCCTGCGATCTTGGCCTCCCTTCCCCCCTCGATCGCCGCCGAAGCAGGAGGCACGGGGTGCGCGGGGGCCGAGAGGCGCGCCGTGACCGAGTGGCCTCCTCCACGGCCGCCTCCCTGCCGGGGCCCTCCCCGAGCTCCCAGTGTCCCCAAGCTCCCCGACGAGGCCCCCGCGCCCAGTCGGGAATGGGGGAAGGGGCGAATAAGTTAAGGAGCTGCAACAACTGCAGAACATGTTCCGAAAAAAACAACCCCCAGGAAACAACAACGAAAACCAAACAACTACATAAAAAACACCTTCAGAAAAACAACCCCCAAATACACGTTACAAAAACAAAGACGAATTCTACGCCTAGTCACCTATACTATTGCCACGTGACGAGTCAGACTGCAATTTTCCAGTCAAGAGGCATTGCGCTGCAGACTGGACAGCAATGTCAATCAGCCATTGCCCCCGCGAGGGCACGAAGGGACATATAGGACAGGAGAAAGATGGACAAGGAAGAAGGATGGATGGAATGAGGGAACGGAAGGAGGTGCACCGAAAGATGGGCAAGGTAAAGGCGGGCGGAAGGAGTGGCGGGCAGGAGGGGGGGCGGCTGGGAACCCATCAAAGAAGGCGGGAAGGATTTGCAGAGGCGGGCAGGGAGAAGAGGAGGTGGGCACGCCAGACCGCGACAGCAACGGCTACGATAACAACGGCGGCGCGATGACGATGACAGAGCAAGGAGGGATTGTCGCGCCTGGCAGCGTCGGGCGGAGGCTCGCAGCCATTACTGGTTCACCGGGAGGAATGCGGTGGCACGGCAGAGCGACGCACCAGAGCTGATCCTCCTCACCCACCCACCCAGCCCTCCCCCTGCTCCATAGAGCCCGTCGAAGTCCCAGGATATCGCAGGAAGAGATGCCGGGGGGGCCCTCGAATCCCTTCTCCTCCTGCTCGTCCTCCTGCTCGTCCTCCTGCTCGTCATCCTGCTCGTCCTCCTGCTCGTCCTCCTGCTCCTCCTCCTGCTCCTCCTCCTCTTTCTCCTGCCCCTCCTCGTCCTCCTCCACCTCCTCCTCCTCCTCCTTCTCGCATCCTTGTCCTCCTCCGCCCCTTCCCCCCTCCCTTTTCTCCTGGGGGGGGGGGGCGGCGTTGGGAGGGGAGAGGGGGTCGCTGGGAGGCCTTTCGAAGCCCCCTCGAAGCTTTCCGTGAGAGGCCTGGGCGACCGACGAGCCAGCGAGCGCAACGCGTGCGCTCCGCTCATAGGACACTGCACACATGCGGGTTTTCTGCTCCAGGAGGCCCCCTGGAGGCCAACAGGACGCCCAACTGAGTCCCCAACAGTATTCCAGAGACCCAAGAGAGCCCCGAACACCCGACGAACTCTCCACCTACAGCTCAGGGAGGAAGTGTAGAAGCGTCACAGAGGGGGGATAATCACAAGGATGAGGAGGTGGGGGAGGGGGAGGATGAGGAGGCGGAGGAGGTGGAAAAGGGGAGGGAGGAGGATGAGGACAACGATGAGCACGAGGAGGCTGGCCGCGCTGCATTCCGCCCCCCGTCGCAACAGACAGAGCGGGTGGCAAGTTTCACTGGCACGTGGAATGCCGATTGCTCAACAGTGACATGAATAACCACAAACGCCTGCCAACATGCTGCGCGGCCCTCCCCGCGCGCCGAACGACGGCGCTGGCATCGACAAACCATCTGGCAAGAGGTCTCCTCCTCCTCCCCCCTTCCTCCTCCTCCTCCTCCCCCCTCCTCCTTCTTGTCCTCCTCCTCCTCCTTCTCATTCCTGATCCTCCTCCTCCTCCCTCAGTTTGGCTTGTCCGGCAGGATGCGGCAGGTTTCCCCCGCTTGTGGCATTAGAGGGCCAGGCTAGAATGTCATCGCCCGGCAGTCGCGCACACGTAGTGCCTTTTCACACTGCCGTCGCTGCCCCAGCCAGCTGACAACGATGGAACAGGGGCATGTTATGCTATGCACGAGCCGAAAAACACAACATTGCGAAGATCATAGGCCTAAACCGCACCACCCTCCAGGGCATGAGTGGTTTAGGTGGCGCTCCTTCTGGCCATTGGCTCACCCCCCTCTCCCCCCGCCATCGGGGGGGGGGGGTCGCGCTCGAGAACCTCAAGAGACCTCCCAGAAACACCACCTCCCCCGCAACCAAAGCGCCTCTAGATTGCCCAACAAACGCTTGGAGACGGCAACCGCGGAGCCTATGGGGATCCACGAGGGCCACGAGAATTCCAACATATCCCCGAAGGCTACAAGCACAGTCCTAAGAGAGCCTAAACATGCCCCGAAAGACCCCATGCAAACACCGCGCATGGCATAGCCTTCGTTTGAGCCCCTTGGGGTCCCTTCGGAACTTCTTGGGCCCGTCTTGAGATCTTCTTGAACTCCTGGGGCGCTCAGTACGGGGCCCGCGGGGCCCCCCAGGACGAGTAGACCCCATGCGAATTCTCAGTCATAACGTCGGTTGGGATGCCCCTTGGAGGAGGAGGAGGAGGAGGAGGAGGAGGAGGTGGAGAAGGAGGTGGAGGAGGAGGAGGAGAAGGAGGAGGAGGAGGAGGAGGTGGAGGAGGTGGAGGAGGAGGTGGTTGAGGAGGTGGAGGAGGAGGAGGTGAAGGAGGTGGAGGAGGAGGGGGATGAGGATGAGGTGGGGGTGGGGGCAAGACAACTCCAAGATGACTCCATGCCAATGCAGCTGCAAGAGCTGGCGGAATTCGCGAAGCGTGAACAATTCAAAGCGCGTCGGCGGGCAAAAACTTCGACTCGATGCCCTCCGTCAGCACGGATGGCAGCAATTTCCAGGTCCCCTTCGCCTGGAGCTGCGACCTGAGTGCACGCGCCTCACTGTCCAGCTGCTTCTCGCCATTGCATTTACCAAAGCTCACGTGAAAGTGGTACAACGCGAACGTGAGCGACATGGTGACGGTGGCCTTGTTCTGGGCCTCCGAGACTCTGTCCAAGTAATCCTGGTCGAAGATGTGGTCGCCCTGGTACTGCTTGATGGCGTCGTTCATCTCCTGTACTGCCGTGGCGTAGGCTGGCAAGAACTTGTATGCCTCATTCTGGCACAGCCTATGGACGACTGGTTTGGCGGGCCGATCAATCAACAGCTGCTCCTCGCTCTTCCACTTCGGGCACCCCTCTTCGATCTTGCTGACGACCGCGTCGATCGTGGTCTGCCAACGCGTCCTGATCATGGTGGTGACCTCCATTGATTTGACCAACGAGATCTTGACTGCCTCCGGCAACGCAAAGCCATCGAGCTCCTGGCAGACGTGCTGCCCAGCGCCCTGCGTCATGTGGCAAATGACCATCGCGAAGTTCTCGACGAAGTTGTCCTCGGCCGCGTGGTGGGAGACCTCGAGATTGCGCTCCTGCGCGACCTTCGTGACCATGGACTGCGCGGCGCGGTTCAATGCCTCCCGCTTCTTCCGGGCGCTGAGAAACAAGATCACCTCATCCCGCTTCGGGGCCGCCTGCTCCACGGAGGGCTCGCCAGACAGCCTGCCTGCCACGGGGGGCAATGACGCCATGGCACCCCGCAGCTCCAGGAGTCTGCAGCCGATGCCAACCTGCCTCACGAGCACCTGGGCGCGAAGAGGGGGGGGCCGCCTCACCCTGCCCGCCCTATTCGTTCCTTCCTGCAGGGGGAGGTCAGTGGCGAGGGGTGGGGGAACGGAGGGAGAGGATGAGGAAGGAGGAGGAAGAGTAGAAGAAAGAGGAGGAGGACGAGGGCACGAGGGCGAATGCGGGCGGACAAGGGGGTGGAGGAGGAGGAGGAGGAGGAAGAGAAGGAGGGGGAAGAGAAGGAGGAGGAAGAGAATGAGGAGGAAGAGAATGAGGATGATGAGGAGGAGGAGGAGGAGGACGACGACGAAGAGGAGGAGGAGGACGGAGAGGAGGAGGAGGAGGAGAGGAGAAGGAGGAGGAGGAGGGGAGAGGAGGGGGAGGAGGAGGGGGAGGAGGAGGAGGAGGAGGAGGAGGAGGAGGAGGAGGAACGGGCGACAACACGACCAGGGCCCCAGCCCTGAACAAGGCTGAGGCTCGAGCCCCAGCTCTACAGAGGGCTGGCGCCCGAGCGGTTGGTCGGTCCTGTAATTTGCGCTCTGCCAGCCCTGATGGCAGCCCTGCAGGACCGAGCGGGGCCTCGGGGGGGTGGGGCTGAGCGAGTCAACGAATGACCCTGGCAGAGAGAGAAGAAGGACCCTCGCCCGAGTCCAGGGGAGGGCATTCTGGACCAGATCACGTGGGGTGGGGAGAGAGTGACCTCCAGATCCTGTTAGAAGACCAGGTAAACTTCACATAATCTAGATCATCAGGTGAACTCCAAATCCTGTAGCCCAGAACCCCCCGACCAAAATCACCCCGAGTTGGCCCTCGGGCGCCGGGTCGAAGTCCATGACGCAGATCTCCTGCTGCGCCGCCTCCAACGAGCGCTGCGCCTCCTCGGCCAAATCGTTGTCAGCGCCCAACAAACAACCGCTCGCGCAATCAAGCCACGCCCGGCGAGAGCGTGCGAGCGCGAGCATGCGATGGAACACGCGCTCAGGTAAATCAGGCCTCGCCGACTGGCGCGCCTCCCAGCCACCAGGCACCAGACGGCCCTCGGCCCTTCCCCGACCCAAGCTGGGCGAGGCCTGATCCACCCAAGCGCGCCCGCCATCGCGCGCCCGACCCTCGGTGCGTGGAGCCTCGGAGTAAAGGTTGCCCAAGACAGTCGCGTCAAGGAGAGGGCGCGAGATCGCGACAAGCCCCTTGATGTGCTCAGACGCGTGCGATGACAACTTCTCGTGGGCAAGCCGCGCAATTGGCGAGGAAGCCATGGCGCCAGCGAGATCTGCGGAAGAAGCGAAATGTTGCTCTGGCGAAGACTGCCCAGGGTATTCAGAAAAGAGCCGCTTGAGGCCCGTGGTAGGCCGCGAACGGCTTGTGACCTGCAGCACCCTCGTGGCCGAATCGACGGTCATGGCATCTCCGCGCGACTGTTGCCACAGGAGCGGGGCGCCCCTGAGCAGGCCGCGCACCTGGACAAAGCCACTCATGAACGGCTCCAGCAAGTAGCTCCTTCAGGCCGGGCGCCTTCAGCTTGCGGAACGCGTCGAACGCCGAGGCGATGCCGGCGATGTGCTCAGATGCGTCTTCCTTCAGGTCGCCCTTCTCGTCAAATCCAGCCACCAAGCACTCACGAATCAACGGTGCGGCACGAGCCCACGCGTCAGACGACGCGCGCATAGCGGCCATCAGCACGTTCACAGCCATAGGGAGCACCTGCTCTCGCAAAGATGCCTCTTGGTCGTCAGTAAGCCTTGCGAGCTGCTCGATAAATTCGCTGATGCCACCGGCTGCTGCCAAGATGCCGCCGTTGGTGAGATCCTCCATGCAGGCAGCGCAGGTCTTCGTGATCTCGGTGCTCATCTGCTCCGCGCGGACGAAGTCGTCTGCGCGCTTCGTGAAGGTCTGGAAGAGCTCCTCTGGGAAAAAGGTCGGGCGCGTGAGCGGGCGGCGGCGACCTGCCGCCGCTAGCTCACCAGCCCGAAACTTCCTTCCCCGTCATTGGCGGGGAAGAAAGGAGTGAGGAAGCTCGAAAATGAGAAGGTTGATTTGGGCGGGCGTCCTGGCCCCTCGGAGACGCGGCAAGCGACCCCAAGAACACGCCGCCGCCAGACTCCAGCGCCACGCGGACACAATCCTGCGAAGCGGAGGGAATCAGAAACTGCGGGCGGGGGGGGGGGTCGGGGGCCCTCGACGCGCGGACGCGGCCCCGAGGAGGGAGGGGGGGAACGCCCCCCGACAGCCCGCGGGAGCACAGAAAGCCCTTGGAGGGAGCACCAAGACATCCCAGGATCCCAAGACGACCCGGGAGGGTACAACCTGAAGGCCCCCTCAACCCCGCTTCCCCATCCCCCAACTCCCACCCCGTCCCCCGCGACGGCGCGAAGGAATAGGCGACGCCGACCGACGACGCGAAACCCGCGCCCACGCCGGCGACGAGGACGGCGACGCACGTCGACCTCCCCTGTGGCGTCGACCCGCGAGGATCTCTTAGCGAACCCAGCCCTGTCGCCAAGCTGCACGCCTAAAGTATAATGGGCTCCTTCCTCCTCATCCTTGAAATCCATCCTCATCCTCCCTCGCCCTCCTCATCCTTGAAATCCCTCTTCATCCTCCCTCGCCCTCCTCATCCTTGAAATCCCTTCCGCCTTGGGCCCTTCCTTTCGCCCCTCCCCCCTGGTCCTTGGTAGCCGATGCCGCGGCAGCCTGCGGCTTGTCCGATTCCAAGAAGTCCAGCGCGGTCAGCAGGAGGGATGCTTCATCCAACGAGGTGCTGTCCAAGTCCTGCTTGGGGAAGGCGCCGACAAACGAGCGCAAGGAGGCAACGAGGGCAGTCGCATCGACCGCAGCAGTGCCGACGTCGCGGGCCTTCATCTTGATCATCTCCAACACGAGGGCTTCCTGGCGAGCCTTCACACCGTAGCCCGCGTCCGTCAATGAGTCTTCCGTGAGGTATCTCCAGATCCCTTCCGGGGAGGCCTCCGCAATGGCGGATTGGATAAACTTCTGCTTGAGCCACGTCGGGAAGGTAACTGGCGCCGTGGGTGCGGCGCGCAAGTACATCAAAATCGCCTGGTACTTCTCCTTGAATTGCTGATCCCATGCATGGCCGCTGGCAACCCACGCCTTGGTCACGTCCACGAATGACAAAAGTTGTTTGCGCACGATCTGGTACTCGGGCGTGTCTGGATACCGCTCCCGAGCATCTTCAGCGACTCGGTTATCCTCAGTGTCAATACATGCTGTGAAATTCTTGCAGGCTCTGTCCAGCGTCTGGCGGAACTTGACGACGGTGCCAAAATATCCTTCCCTTTCTCCGCACTTCACGATGCTGGAGAGAATCTGCTTAGCCGTCTCCAATCGGTTGATGTAGGGGCGCCCGCCAGCGGACGAACCCCCTTTTCCGCCGCTGTCAGTCGGTCCCTCCTTCTGCTTCCTCTGCTTCGCTGAACCTCCTGATCTTCCTGGCTGCTTCTTATTCTTCCCGCCCGTCTGCTGCTCGGACGTCTCCTCGACCGCAGTCGGAGGGGGCGCTCTGCTCGACATGCCGATGCCCGTAACGCGCTGCCTCTTACTCGGGTGAGAGGCCATCAGCCTGAAGTCGTCATCGCCCTCGTCGCCCCGTTGGCCCCCGCCTGTCTCACCGACGCCCGCTGGCGCAGCATCGCGCGAGACCTGGTCGCCGGGGTTGGGCATGGGCTGCAAGCGGATGAGCTCGTCGAGGGAAATCCCAGATGCCTGCGGCAGAGCGCCGAAGATCTCCTGAGCGACGCCACTGAACACGCTGTCCAACTCGCCCTCGAGCACAGCATCGGCCTGATCACGCTCGACGGTGACCTTCTGCACTTCCTTTCTCCGGGGCTGCGGCTCGGTGATCGGCGTTTGACCCCGCCTTGGGCCAAGCCCAGTGGCCCGCCATGGATCAGCCCCAGGGCTGACCAATAGCGGGCCACTAGACTCGCACCCGACAGGGCGAAAACCGATCGCCGCATCGCAGACCCGACGCGCCTTGTTCTCCTCCTTCTGGATCTTCCACATGCGCTTCCCAGGGATAGTAACCACGTCGTGACCCTGGAAGGTGCCTCTCTGGTGCCCGTTCTTGACGGGGTCGCCGTGCTCCTTGAGGTAGTCTGTATACAACATGACCGTGTCTGCGTCCTGAATGATTCTCACGCCCTTTGACTCCAGGGTCTGCACCGTCGCTCGAATCGAAGACCAGTCAAGATCGACGCCAAGGGTCTTGCCTTCGGCCTTGCACTTACTCACGACCTGGGCGCGAAACTTGTTGAAGGTCAGTGGTATATCTGAGCCGTCTTTCCCGAACGCATCTAAGAACTGCTTCGAGGAGGCATGCTCGTTCGCAAAAATCGCTAGCCACCCGGAAGCAGTAGAAGCAGAGGCGCCTGGACATCGCTTGGAAACCCATGATTTCTTGCGTCTGTCCCGATATTCACCCTTCTGCACTGACGGAGGAGGAGGAGGGATGGAGGGAGGAGAGGGGCATGGGGGGGCGAGGGCAGGCGAGGCCATGAGAAGGATGAGGACGACGAGAGCGAGGAGAGAGAGAGAGAGAGAGAGAGAGATACAAATATAACAAAAGATATAGATAGAGAGAGAGAGAGAGAGAGAGAGAGAGAGAGAGAGAGCGAGAGAGAGAGAGAACGAGAGAGACAGAGAAAAAGAGAGAGAGAGAGAGAGAGAGAGAGAGAGAACGAGAGAGAAAGAGAGAGAGAGAGAGAGAGAGAGAGAGAGAGAGAGCGCGAGAGAGAGAAAGAGAGAGAGAGAGAGAGAGAGAGAAGAGAGAGGAGAGAAGAGAGAGAGAGAGAGAGAGAGAGAGAGAGAGAGAGAGAGAGAGAGATCGGACAAGTAGGCGGACCAGGGTCCGTCCGCGAGGCGCACTGCGGTGCGACAACTCGCATGCACTATTTGCGGCGGTGCAGCCTTAAGATACGAGGGCGGGCTACAAAACCCCCTCCCCCGGCGCAGTGCGACTGACGCTACAGACGGCGGACAGACGATGAAGATCTCACCTGACAGACCGCGTGAGGTAAAAGGCCCCAACAAGAAAGGCGACGTGCTGGCACGTGGCTAGGCGGCTTGGCGGACCGCCAGTTGGGCGCTTGGCCGCTAAGCGGCGCGCAGTGACGGGGCACCCCCCGCCCCCACGCCCTGACACCGTGGACGCGGAGCCACGCGTACACACGGGCAGGCAGAAAGGAGGAGATTAGCGCGGGGCACCAGGTGGAGCGCCGCGGAACGATGACAACATAGCTTGGATGTTGAGTGACGGCACGACACCATCGGGCGAGGTCGTGAGCAGCTCGGCGAAGGCTCGCCCAGCGCTGTGGAGGCGCTGGAGTAGAGGACCTTGACGAGCTTGGGCAGCGGCGAGGTCCGCGGCGAGAGCTAAGCACCTCTGCTGAAGGGCAGCCATAGCCTGTGACAGCTCGGTTTCACGGTCGGTGAGAGGTGGCTGCTCAGTGACATCCGCCGAGGATCTCGAGACAGAGGCGAGGTCCTCGGTACGCCTGTCCAGGTGGGCAAGCGGCGTGCGGGACCCTGAACGCTGACGTCCGTCACCCTTAAAGGTGACTGGAGGGGCCGGCGCGACCCCAGGGCTGGAGCCGCTAGGGCCGCGCCCCGAGAGGTCAGGGGAGCCGCTTCCTCTCGCTCAGCAACGGAGGAAGCGTGGGTGGGGCACGAGGGCCTGTCTGGTTTAGTACCCTGCGGGGGGGCTGAAGCCGCCCCCGCGGGTCGCTGGCGATGGGGAGGCGGAGTGGTATGCGCGGTGGGACCAGTCGTGATGCCGTGCAAGGCCGCTGAGGACGGTCGCGTAGAGGGTTGGTGACACGGTGGGGCGGCATGGTCGGCAGCGTGTGGTGTCGGCGGTGCGTCCTCGATGCCACCCAATCCTCGGGGGGCACCCGGGTCGTGGTCGGCGTCTTGGCGGTGACCGATATCGTCGTATGTGGGCGTTAACGCTCTTGGGGACGGCGTCGCAGTAGGGTTGGCGAGGTTTCCCGACGGGGCGGGGTTTTCGTTGGCTGGTCCGTCGTCCAAAGCGTCCGATCCCCCACCGAGGCTGAAAAGGTCATCGTCCTGCTCATCAGCGTCTTGAAAAGGAACGGCGTTGTCATGTGGGTGGGCTGACGCACTCAATGGCGGAGTCGGGGGCGCCGTGCGGGTGCCCGCCGGGGCAGGGTTGGCGCTGGCTGACTCGTCGCCCAGGAAGTCCAAACCTCCACCAAAGCCGAACGGGTCGTCCTCCTGTTCGTCGAATAACCCCCGTTGGGCCTCGGCCCAGAGCTCGTCGGGGTTTTGTGGGATGTCTGGTCCAGCCGCGGGTGGAGCCTGGTCAGACAGCAGGGGGTTTGGTTCCATTTTGTTTAGTTCTGCAGCTGTGAACCCAGCCCTGCGGTGTGGGAGAGGAAGTGTACGATGTCTCCGCTCGTAGATGGCAACGGCGACTCCATGGAGCACAGTCGCTTGGCGGTGTCGTGCTTTGGCAGCTTCAACGATATCGTCTGGAAGGTTATGAGTACGTGCCGCCGCTGTGGCGAGGGCGTCAGCCTGACGATTGAACTCCTCCGCGATGGGCCCGATGAGCCCGAGGTCGATGCCCGTGTCACCCTGGTGGCTAGCGACTTTCTCTACGCGGAACATGTTTGGCTTGGCCATGACACATCGGTGGACCTTTTCCCAGAACTCCACGTGCGTGCCCTGCGGAGGTGAGTGTCCGTCGATGATCCTTTGGAAGCCGTCGACCACCGCCTGGTTGTCCACGAAGACGTGTACGGGCCGTTCAGCACATGCCGTGAGGTGGACAATGGCGAGGGTCTCCGCAAGCTGTGCGTTCTGCGTGATGCCGTGAACGCGCGCACTGTAGTTCATGCGGTGGTCGATGCCGTAGTAGACGCCGTAGCCCGCTCTTGCAAGCAAAGGGATGGCTTGGTTGGTGCATGCACCGTCCGTGGCAGCGTAGACCCATGTCCAACCAGTGTCGTGGTCAAGGTAGGTGGTGTAGGAGTCCTGGGCTGAAGCCGCAGGATCTCCCTCAGGCGGGGG
Organism: Prorocentrum cordatum; assembly: GCA_963575745.1. Lineage (NCBI taxonomy): Eukaryota > Dinophyceae > Prorocentrales > Prorocentraceae > Prorocentrum > Prorocentrum cordatum. The sequence continues at coordinate 726,624 of CAUYUJ010016915.1, forward strand.
CCGCGGTATGGGTTGAGGTAGCGGGTCCCTCGCGAGGTCGGCTTGCAGATCGAGGAGGGCTGGGTCCTCATCGAAGAGCCCGCAATGTCTTGTGTGCGGAGGAAGACGGGCCCACTGCTCGTCACTGATGAGGGTGGTGAGAGGGACTCTTTCACGGGCCCAGCACTTGCAGTCACGCACAGTGTGCTCCTGAGTTTCCTCTTCCTCATCACAGTAACGGCAAATAGGGCTGGGATCAGCGGACGTATTTGATCGAGAACGTCGCTGTTGGGTGTGGTCCCCGCCCGACAGGTAGTTTAAGAGGAGCGCCAGCTGCCATGCGTTGCATTTGGCAGCTCTTTTGGTGCGGGCGAGCCACGTGCTGGCGAAAAGGTCGAGGCCCTGTCTGACCGAAGCCAGGTGTCCAAGGTCATGACGCCGTGGCTTGATTTTTCTCAGAAAGGCTCTGCGTTGCGAGGCGCGCAGCATGTGAAGGAAGGCGTTTTGGGGAAGGTTCAGCCAACTGATCTGACAGCCCCAGTCGTCGTACATGGTGCCAAATGTGGGCCAAGTCCAACGGAGCTGCTGAAGCGTCTGAACAAGTCGTCCAACAGGTCCTCCGCCAAAAAGGGTCTGGACATGGTGTTGGAGATCCCTGACGAGGCCGCAGAGAGTGGCGTCGCGGTTGACCTGTCGCCGCAGGCACAGGAAGACTTCACGCTGCATAATGGCGTCAATCTCCAGGGCGTGCCCTGGGACGCACACGGCCATGAGAGTCCAAAACTCGACCCACCTGTTTCCCTTGGGGCGGATAGCCGCCTTAAGGGCATGGTTGTAGGCAGTTTTGACGGGGCCTGATGGGGCTTGGATGTCAGTGCCCGTGGTACAGACGCTGGCAGCAAGGGAGCGGGCGTGCCGCGCCTTAATACGCATCGGAGATGGGAGCTTGCCAATACGCGGCAGGCGACTAGTCGCCCTGCGAACACGGGCGTCAGCGGTGGCCGTGAGGTTGAGCGCGGCTGGAGCCGGCGCTGCCTCGGCGTTGATGTAACTTCCGACGAGCTTGAAGGAGTCGACCACGCGTAAGGGCCGTTCCGCCAAGGTGAGCTGGGTAACGGCGGTGTGAAGCTCGTCAGTAAGCGCCCACCCCGCCACTTTTCCAGGATGAATGCGTTGACCAGAAAATCGATCAAACTTGGCGGTTTCATCAAGAGATTTCTGCAACTCGGGCGCGGTGTGGGTAGTGGAGTTGCTGTCGTCAACAAAAGTAGTGCTGAGTGACCGCGGCACGTAACGATGCTGTCTCTTGGTCCAGACGCACATGAGCAGCTTAATGTCGTCCAGGGACCAAGAGCTTCCCTGGAGGTGACCGTTTGTCCTGGCCAGTTCCTTAGAGTACGCACCGTTCATGCGGATGTAACGTTTGTGGCGCCTGTAGAAGTTTCTGCGGACAGTAACGATGTCTTGGGGACACCCCGCGTGAAGCGCGAGGTTAAGGCATATGTCCGTGATGAGATAGTCGAAACACTTCTGACGGTCCAGGGCAGCTCCAGCCAAGGGAAGGAGAAGGGCTCTGGCGTGTTCGATGCGAAGGGCGAGAGAAGTGCTGACGTCCCCAATGGTAGCTTTGGGAACAGCGCCAAAACTCGTGGCGTGGGTCCATCCTTTCCGCCAGTCCGTGAGGCTGCGGTAAGCTGGTGCTTCCCACGCGTACATCCAAACGGAAAGCACCGAGAGAAGTCGTTGGTCCGTTGGGAGTTCGCCTCGGCCTTTTCGGAGGCACGGGTTTGGGACGTGGAGGAGGGGTTCTGGGATGGTGCCAGTGCGTTGCATAGCTCGTAGAACGCTGGCGAAGAGGCGAAGAATGTCGTCGGGAAGCTCCTTTGCCTCCTTAGTAGTCCAACCGTCCAGACCCCCCGCGCGTCTCGGTGAACGGGTGCGAATGAAGTGGATGAGTTGGTCGTCGGTGAGGTGGAAAGGGGTAGCTGGTGATGGCGTAGGCAGCTCCTGTCGGTACTCGTCGTAGAAGTCGGCCCACGTCGGCATGGCTTCGGCATCATGTCCCGCACGTGCGCGGTACCTGCCCAAGATGGGCTCCCAGGTGTCGACCATGAGCTTCAGCATGTCCTTGGTGTTAGCAACAATGGCGTCGGCAGGGAGGATGTCGGGGACTTGCACAGGTGGTGGTTCACGGGTGTGGTCTTCGTCGCTGTCCGTGTCGGGCGAACTACCGTCGCCGGGGCTGAAGCCGCCAGCTTCGGTGTCAGCGTCGCTGTCGTCCGTGCAAGCTTCGTCAGGTTTGAAGGCGTTGGTGTCGCAGTGGAGTTGCGTATCGTCAGGAGTGGTAGGCGTGCGGAGATACGCCGTGGGCGAGCTATCAGCAGCTCGTGCGTATATGGCCGCCTTTCGCCCGCTTGGCTCACGGACGCCCTCGGCCCATATCCTGATGCGTTCCGCCTTGGCACGGTTCGCGCGTCGCGCCAGCTCTAAGTCGAGATGTTGGATCAAAACGTCAAGGTGCTCCCCGTGCGGCACTGGCTCGTCTGGGGCCCAGGCCTCGGGGAATTCCAGGAGAACCGTGGGGCGCAGCTTGTGGCATAAGAGGCGGGCCGCGGCCCACGTGCAGTCGATGCGCTGCGCGAGGTACGGCGGGATAGCACGGCAATCTAGATGGTGGTGCTGTCCGATGAAACGGAGCTCGCAGAGTTGCCGATGGAGCTTGCGCAGTCGGTTCATGTGAATCGTGGAAGCTCCGTAGGTGGGGAACGCGCGGGGGACAACCGGTCGATCCTCGAACGTAGGCGTGAGCCCGTGCATGGTGGGGGGCTTCTTTTTTGGTTGGTGGGGCGGTGGAGGTGGCAGATCGCGTAGACGGGTGAGATGGTACTCATGACTGGCCTCGTTAGCCAGGGTGAACATGCGCTCCACGTCGTCTCGTGCGTCGGCCTGCTCCATGCGGTCCTGGTATCGCCCAGCGATGAGGGTCCCAAGTGCTTGCAGCTCGTGCCCCTCATGAACTCCATCGTCGGGCGGGTAGGGCGTAGGGGCAAGAAGACGTCGGGCCGTATGGTCGAGGCGACTGAGGTCAAGCGTGACCTGCAGGCCAACGTGAGACTTCGCAGGCAAGTCGCGAAGGTAGCAGAAGTCGGTGACAAGGGATCGCGCCGCCTGGTTGGCAATGATATAATCGATGCGCGAAGTGCGGGGGCACTTGGTGACACGGTCCCAATCAGGGATATTGCCATAGGTGTGCATGGTGTGGTCTGGTGTGCCCTCAGCAACGTTGGACCATCCGTGCTGCAACATGTGCAGAAGGTGTGGATTGTCGTCAATGTTCGTGTTGGCGTCCATGCAGATGAAGTAGGGGGCTGAGCCGACCCTAGCGGCGGCACAGTCAGCAAGCCGAAAGAGAGCTGTGCTGTCTCCTCCAGCAATCCCGTAAAGGCTCGCTATGTAGATCCCCGCGGGCCCATGGTTATTTCGTCGCCGCCTACGGCGGTGTTGAGTGCAGAGTGGGAGAAAGACCTCATGCCATCTTTTCTTGGCCTTGAGGGCGGCGATACAGGGCGCATTGTCGTCGACAGTGGAGTCGACGATGGCATCCATAGAGAGAATGGCGACCCCTCCCGAGGCGCCAGAGTTGCCCACAACGGTGTGATCAGTGCCGCCGTGGTCAGCTCTGCGCTGGGCTCGCGCCAGATCAAGGTCAGGCCCAAGACTGGCGTGGTATCCACCGTGGAGAGGATTGGCGGCGCTGGTAGCGATGGCTTGCCTAGTCGGCTTGGCATGTCGGGTCTCCTGCAGTGCTATGACAGCGGCGTTGTGGTCGACACCAAGGGCGGTGATGGTTGGCCAGTTCGCTGAGAGACTGGTGATGTTAAGGCTGACGAGGTGTATGGAGCGACCTGGCCCGTCTCCATCGGTGGAACTGGGGTTTGCGCGCCCCGCACGGTGAAGGTCAGCTTGACCCTCGCCCCAGTAGGAGGCTTGGCCACAGTAGGAGCTCATGGCGTTACTATGGGCTAGCTTGATCGGGGCTGAAGCCGCCGTCAGGCCAACCATATAGGCGGGACACGGTCGGCACTGCGCCAGGGGGGGTTCATAAATATTAGTAAAAATGTCACGAAAATTCCTCCTCACTCCTGTACTGTAGGGGACGAGGGGAGGAGAAGTGAGACGGCAGCAGTGGGAGAGGGAGGCGACTCCTCGATCCATCCTGCCGAACACAAAGACAAAAACGAGACAGCGGCGGCGGCCAGGCGCGGCGGCGGCACAACGCACGCGCATGTACTGCGCACGCGCCACCGCTGGTCCCTCCTGCGGTGACACGCCCGCCCCGTCAGTGTCTTGATGAGCAGCATCTGGTGGAACGGCTCCAGCAGCACGATCGGAGGCCTGACGCTGGGCCTCGTCCATGCCCGCTGCCGTGAGGCCCACGTTGCGGACAGGGCTGATTCCCCGCGGGGCCGCAGCTGCCGCGGCAGCAGCCGAGGTGGCGGGGGCACCGCCCCGACTCTGAGGTGAGAGCGGTGAGCCCCCGCCAAAACCCGCCACAAGGTTCTTGACACGGTACTTGTTCTTGAACGGGTCGAAGGTTGGCGCCTCGTCGATGGGGACGATCACGCGGGTGGGCAGCTGCGGCTCGTGGTCCGTGGACGGCGTCGGCTCGAGGTCGACCTGGCTAGGGTCGATGACGCTGGCTCCGAAGCGTGGCACCACTTCGGGGGGTCGGCCATCGGCCTGAGTCTCGCGAGGCGGCGAGCTCGTGGAGCTCCCTGGGGCCTTGCGTGAACTGTGGCGGCTGCAGGTCCTGCTGCGCGGGACGCGCCCGCCCGTGTGACGGTCGCGTGGCGAAGTCGCCTGGGCATTAGCGCGCTCAGAATCCGCCCTGCTCGGGGATCGGATCGGCGCCGCGCAGGGTGATGGGCTGGGCTGGCGAGAGGCGCTTGTGCCGCCTTCCGCCGTGGCTGTGGCCTGGTCGGGGTCGGCCGCGTCTGGGCGGGGGCTGACGTGGTGGCGCTTCCCTCGCTGTGCCTCGGGGAGGCGCTGCGATGCGCCTGGATGCGCGTGAGGACGAGCGGGGTGAGCGGCTGCCTCTCCCGCACAGGTGGGGCAGGTTTGGCCTGGGCAGGGCGCAGTGCTGCAGCTACGTTTGGCGGGGGCGTGTGCTGGCGCGGTTGCCAAGCGCGCACGTTCGCATCGCGCCATCCTTCGGGGCGCCCAGCCCTGCCACGGTTTGTTGCAGCCCCCTGGGCTGAAGCCGCAGGGGTTATCACTGCAGGCTGGTTGCTGGAGGGGCCCTCATGTCGGCCTGAGTAAAGGCCCCAGGCGCGCGTGGACCCTGGCACTGGCGAGGTGGCCCTTAGGGCATGTAGGGGTGCACGCGAGTAGCCGATGGCCGCTGGGTGAACCCTGGCGTTGGGGGCTTGGCCGTAGCTGGAGGCGGCTGCTCCAGCAGCCGCAGGCCTGGCACCTATGGGACCACGGTGGTAGGCGGCAACCCCGTCGTAGGCCGTGTTACCGCCTGTCGGGACTCGCGCAGGGGAGCGGTAGCGTGGTGTGCCCTGCTGTCCTGTGTCACGTTGGTCCCGCTGCTGGATGCGCTGCTGGTGCTGTTGGTGACGCTGCCAGTCGGCTCTCGAGAGGGGACGGGTGTCGGGGAGGATGGTGGGCACGTCGGGCCGCTGCCAGCCCCGATAGACGTGCTCGAAGGCGTGGTCAGGGTAGGTCCCCCCCTACGGGTGAGTATCGTCGCACATGCTCCGTGTAGTCGATGTTCTGCGGCTCTGAGATCGCCGTAATGTTGATGGCCCGCTGGTGCGCTGGTCCATAGAGGCAGAAACTACCACGGTTGCTGCGGTCGTGGTTTAGCTCAGCTTCGGTCGTGGCACGGCTCACCATGGCGTCACAGAGTCGCATATCGTAGTCGAGAGCTTGAGGCCCAGGACCACCCTCGGCGTCCCAGTACAGTACCACATCTCGCCAGCGGGTGCGGGTCATGTGGGTGCGCTCGGCGATCAACTCGCAGACGGTCCTGACCGTGACACGATCCCTGTACATGTTGGTAATGGCTAGGGAGAAGGGTCGGCGGACCGTCTTGTTGAAGGTGAGTTCCTCCTTGAGGGCCTGATGGGGGCTGAAGAGCACGTAGCCTTCCCTCCAAAGCGGTTGGTCGGGGGAAGGTTCTTCGGGCATCCCCGTTCCTGTGAATCCAGGTGGCCGCGTTGTGCCGTCAGGCAATCCCTGCCTGGGGACGCGCCGCGGCTGTGGTGGGAGGTACCATTGGCCCTGGTAGCCTGCTTGCCCTGGTTGTGGAGGTTCTCCCCCGGGGCCTGAAGGCGCTCGGGGGGGTTCCTTGAGGTCGTGGAGGGCTGGCGCGTTGCCGAATTGGCGGGCAAGGATGTGCGGCGGCATCCCTGTGGCACGGACGTCGAGCTGGTTGTGTGGCCTGGGAGGGTGGGGACACCTGCTGGACAGGCAGCATGTGTCGGAGTCCCTCTTATTGGTGCTGTATGCACACGTCCAACTGTTGCACGAGTAGTCCGTGGACCAGTCCATAAGTGTACGCAGTCCGCTGCGGCCGCAGTCTGGGCACGTTGGTTGGCCCGAGGTGCCAAGCTGTGTGTTGCGGCGAGCCGCGCAATATTGGCAGCATTGGAATCGACACTGTAGGCAAGACCAGCGTCCTGGTAAAGGCGGTAGCGCATGCTCGTTTGTGCCTGGGTCGTCTGGGTGGGGTCTCGGGCGATCCCACAAGGGCCAGACGTCAGCAAACCAGGATTGGCCTGTAGTGCGGACAACCTCGGCGGGGAGGCGTGCGTCCTCGGCATGGCACCTGATCCACTGGGGCCCCATATCCGCTGGTACCATGACGGTGCGCCAGGAGTCGTCCCCCTTAACGTGGACTTGGGTCGGTGCCCAGAGCTTAGTAGTGGTGTCGCCGTGATCATGATGGAGGATGACCCAGCCGTCACGCCCGTCCACCGTAGGGTCAATGACGCGGTAGCCCATGACTGTCGTCCCCCACGGTAAGTAGGCGCCATCGTGGTGATCACCAGGGTCGAGCCAGACCTCGATGCCAGGGGCGTTGACACGGGACCGCACATCACGCACGTGGTAGGCGAGGACGTGGTAGGCAGTCGGCTCCTCCTCCGTCACAATGTGCTCCCACGTCTCGATGCCGCTGTTGTCGGAGGTGGAGTTCCCGTCGCTCTGTCGTGACGAGCGAGAGGCAGATCGTCGCGCACGGGCGCGGCCTCGGGCGAGGGCGGCGGCCGCGCTGATGAGGGAAGGCGTACGGCGTTCGTCGACTCCAGATGACGTCGATGAGGGGTCTGGACTGTGGGCTAAGGCTGTGCCTGACTTGTACGTGCGTGGTGGGCCCGACGCGGCCCCAGGGCTGGAGCCGCTGGGGCGCGACCCGTGTGCGTCAGGGTGCCCCCGCACGGGGACAGCTTGCAAGCCCGTGTACACCAGGTCGATGAGTGGTTTCGGGTCCAGCTGGAGTATGTGGAGCGAGACACGTGGTCGAGGCTGATTAGGGTCGTCCCTGGTGGCTGCTTCCGTGTCGTAGTGCTGTTTGGCCCATGCTCGCGCCGCTTCTGGCGAGTATAGCGCCTGCGGTGGTGGCCATGCTGCCGCGATGGGCTGATCTGCGCCTGGTGCTAGCTTCCTGGTCGTGAGCTTCAGCCGCCTCACGGAGATCTGGATGATCGTAGCCAGCAATGTGGAGGGCGTGCGCGCAATCACCCATGCCATAGGCGTGTGGAAGGGCACGGCACCTGGAAGCAGCTTCTGTGGGGGCACACCAGTCCATGCGGATGAGGAGGCTCAGGACCCGAGGGTAAATGAGGCGCGCTCCGTGAGCCTCCCCTTTCACGTAGTTGTGCCTGTTTTCCCCGCGCGGTGGTTGGGTGGCCTCGCACATCCAGAGTGCGATGGGTCCCCACGCGAGGGTGTCGTCTTCGAGACTGTAGGGCGGGTGGGGCGGTATCGCGTACCACGCGGCCAGCGAAGGGTGCACGCTCGTGTAAGTGCGGCCAACGTTCGGGCCAGTTCGGCCCTTCGCTTCACGGCGGGGGCCTGGCAAGAGGTGCCCTCCACAGGCAGCAAGACGGGCCGCAAGGTCGCCGCGGGTCCCATGCCAGAAAACAGTGGGCGCGTCGGTGGTGGGTTGACGGAGGTCCCACGTGAGGTATGGGAAAATTGTCTCGCCCGAGTTGCCGCCCGAGTCTTCCAGCACCCAAGTGAGGCGGTTCGGTGGCCTCTGCATGATGTCCGTCCACGGCCCCAGCACTTGGAGTGTTGGGTCGTGAGTGAATCGAGGGTGGTCGTGAAGTCGTAGAGCGTCTTTGATGTCCTCAGTGGACACGCCACTGTTCCCTAGCGCGAAGCCGTTTTGGTACAGGGCGTTAAGTATGCTCTTCGGCGGCTCGGGGACCGCTGGGTCACGCTGGATGGTGTTGCGTAAGTTGCGTGTCGGTGGCTTGAGGGCAGTGTAAGGCGTACCAGGGCCTGAAGGCGCCTGGGGCCTGTCAGGTGATGCATAGCGTGCTCGCCGTCGTGGTGGTTGGGTGTCCGCGTCGGGGGAGGAACCACGAGCGTCAGCGTGTCGGAAGATGGACCACGGGCTGCCATGGGTGCGTTCACTGCCGTCTCGTGGCGTCGGGCTGGTCGATCTTGGTGTGACAGACGAGGCTCGCGATACGGCGGCTGTGACTTCAACGATGGCGGCGGTGGTGGCGGTGGTGACGTCGGCGACTGCGGCGGCAACAGCTGCGGCGTAATGTTCCTGTAGCAGCGGATGTCGGAGTGCGTGCACCTGCTGGTCGTCGTGTTCGTCGGCGAGCGTGCACGGCATTTTGTGTGTGGCCTCGTCCTTCGGCTTCCTGCTCGGTTGGCAACAGCGGAGGCACCAGTGGGCAGTGGATGAGTCCAGGGCCCGCGCACATATGCGGGCGCCTACGTGTCCGACAGCTCCCTGGGCAAGAAGTTTGGCACCGACGAGTAGAAGACCACACACAACTCCACCCGTGGCTATGGCCCCTAGCTTGCCGCTGGCCCATTTAAGGACGCCCCCGAAGCCGCTCCCGACTGCAGTGGCTCCGCCCGAGACACCATCTCTGAGTTTGTCGCTGGTCCATTTGAGAGTGGCCCTCAATGTGGACGTGACATAGTATGTCGTTTTGCGTCGGATATAGTGGACACCGATGGGCCTGGTGCGGTCGCTTGGCGTCGTCGTCGTTGTCGGTAGCTGGGGTCTCGGCTCGGGGTCGGCAAGTATCCATCGATCTGGTCCTTGTACGGCATTGCTATCGCGATGGCGTACGTGGCCACCAGGAGGCAGATGAGGCAGCCACAATGTCGTGATGCCGCTGAGCTGTGCTGGGGCTCGTGAGGACCGCTGGCATCTGGGTGTTCATCATCGATGGGGTCGTTGTCGATGTCGGCCTGCCAGTGGTCGATGGCACTGGGGTTGGAGTCAGTCACGTTGTCGCCTCCTGCGGTCTGGGGATGTCCAGGTCTAGCCAGTGGTGCAGCGGGGCTGAAGCCGCCACTGCGCTCACTGTCGCGGTCACGCTGAGCCGAGTCGCCTGATGGTATCGTGCCGTCTCGATCCTGGATATCGATGTCGTCCTGGCTATCCTCCGACACGTGGAACGAGTCCATGGATGTATTGCCGATATCGCTGGCCGCGATGTGCTGGAGCAGCCATGATACGGGATCTTCTGCGGCCTGATCGGTGCCGTCCGTCGGCGCCGCAGCGAGCTCCGCCTCGACGAGCGGCAGCATGTCTGGCGGTTGGTGCAGGATAACATCAGCGAGGTACGCCATGGCGTCATGGTCGGGTGGAGGGAGACCTCTTGGCAGCAGAGCATGGGCCCGTGAGAGGTATGGCGGCAAAGGTGCCATGAAAGCCTCAGGGCCAACGAGCGTGGCACGAGCGCCCTGGTACTCCAGAAGGAGGCCGAAATAGCGGGTGGCGTACTCGCGGCTGCTCTGGATCCGAGTGAGGTTGCGGTTGATGCGCTGCCTGTCGGGGCCCGCTCTGTGCCAGATGTCCTCGCACATGTCGACCGCGGTGCGATGACGCAGGGCGTCGGTGGTGTCCTCGGACGCCTCAAGGAAGAGGTGATCGTACTGTGGCAGATGGAGCGTCGCCAGGATGTACGGGACGCAGTCCTCGAGCCATGCCCAGAACATGTCCTGGTTTTCCTCACCTGGTGCCCACGCCGCAGCACACGGTATGAGCCGGGCGCGGATCATCATCAGGTGCCAGAAAGCAGGGTCTTCCTCGGGTTCGCCCCTATCTCGCATGGGAGTGGTGGGACCCGTAGGGCAATAGCGGGGCACAGCAGCGGGGCTGAAGCCGCCACTGTGTGCCTGGCCAATACTGCACGGACTCGCGGCAGCGGTGCCGTTGACGATCGGGTCCAAGATGGTGCAGTGATCGTACTTGTAGATGCTGTCATCGTAGAGGTAGAAAAGGGACGCACGTTCGACGTGCTGCAGGAGAAACCCACCTCCATGCTGGGGCGCACCGCCTGAAGACGGGTGTGCTCCAGCGAGCGAGGGGAGGGCCAGGCTGCAAGCAAAGCGCCACATGATGGCGAGGCCTGGCGGGCGGCGCGAGCGATGAGCCAAAAGCTGCATGTCAGCTCGCATCTTTAGGTACCCCTGCATGCTCGTGTACATTGCAACAAACACAACCACAGCAAGATGACAGGTGTCCCTACACCAGGTAGCTTGCTCGTGCTGCTGCCAAAAATGACATGATATAGCAAGGAGGAGGTACGACGAGAAGTGAAAAGGGATGCCTCTGAAGGCGCTTCCTCGGAGGGCTGAGGCGGGCTCTCTGAGGCACCTTCAATAGGGTTCCTGTGTGACCCGCCCTTTGTCTTTGCCTTTGTCAGCCCCTGGGGGCCCCGTCCCTGGGGTGACCTGGCCTGGCTGGTCGATCCACCCGCAGACAGCCACGGGATCGGCAACTGATGCAGCTTCCTCCTTTTTGGTTTCGAGGGTGGCCACCTGGGGCAGGTGGATGGTACCCCCCGTGAGGTGTCCGAGGAGGGCCTGGATGTCGCCGCGCAGTGCAGCCGCTTCGGTAGTTGCCGTCTGTTGCTGAGTGACGACGGTGGCAAGCCCTCGTTCCAAGCCTGAAACGTGCTCCGTGAGTGTGGCCTGGGATGAGAGAACGCCCGCAAGCTGGACCTGCATGTTGTCCACCGTGTTGGCAAGCAGCTCGTGCTGTTGTTCCATGTGTTGGATGCGGGTCGTGGCGGCATCTGACAGTTTAGGGGCCGTAGCGAAGCGTTCGCCGAGGGTGTTCGGTTCGCGCGATGCCACGCTGAATTCATCCCTGATGAGAGGATCTCGACGTCGCCTGGTACCTCGGCGGCTGCGTCAGCGTGCCCTTCCGTGTGGCCCCCACCTTCGGCCGCCACCGTGCCAGGTTGCGGGTCATGCCCGTCCCCACCTGGTCCTTGGACGGCCGTCTGCTCGGCAGCTCCATCCGTGCCGTGCGGGGGTGCAGAGGAGCTGCGGCCTGGGGCGCCGTGTGATCTTGCGTGCGGCGTGGCGTCGCGTTTCCCGCTGGAGGATCGGTGGCGCTTGGCTAAAGGCTCCTCCTTGGGGGTCGGGAGCGGTGCGACGCCCTTGCCTTTGGGCGTGGCAGTCATGAGGTCGTGGAGGTAGGGGCTCTGGGCCGCTTTGGTTAGGAGTGTGCCCGTGGCGGGGCTGAAGCCGCCACCACGGGCGGGCGGCGTCACAGGCTCTGTGATAGTGGTAGGGGTGACAATGGTAACGTTGTCCCTCTTCGGCACGACCTCAGCCAACGGGGCCTCTGTGATGCTCCACGGGATGGGGCACCCTGCGACCTGTACCGTATATGTGGGTGGGGGACGATGAGCGCGCACTAAGGCAAACTGCGCCGAAGTGGCTGGGTCCCAGGCGGTGTGGTAGACCTCACAGTCCCATTTGACGGACGGGCCCGTGAGAGTCTTGGCAAGCTGAGTCAGCGTGGCATGGCGTGCCGCAATGCCCGTGATGCGGTATCGCGTCTTGGCGAGAGTGGCTTCGCAGCCACGGATGCTGACGGCAGCGGCCTTGGCGGCGTCTGACCCACGTGCAACACGGATCCCCAATAAGCCTGACTTGCCGTGCCTGACGACTCCTAGGGCTTTGAAGTCCACCGACTTCTGAAACGCCTCTGCCATCGTGATGGGCTGGTCCTCGGGGAACCACACGGTCTGGTACTTGTCTGCCGTGGGCTCGTCCGCACCTACGTTGCTGAGGTCGTAGGTGGCGCCGAGTTGCCCCGAACCCGCCAAGACCTTGTCAACTGCTTGAAGACTGACGCCGAAAGTGGCAGCCAGGGACCTTTTTCCGACGCCAGATCCGTACCTGCCTAGACTTTTGCAGGGTTCGAGGATAGTGACGGCTTTAAAGTTGCCGTGGAAAAGGGCCTTGAAAGTGTCCTGAAGCTGACTGTCGAGCTCCTGGCGGCGAGCGTCTTTCTTAGACTCCCTGTGCTTTTGGTTTTGGCGCGCCTTGTCCTGTGGAGCGGAATCCCCTCGGAAAGGACCCTTGGCGCGTGGACCACCGTTCACGGGGGCGCCTCCCGAAAACTGATCCTCGAAGGCCTGATGCATGGAGGGGACTGCGGCGATGGCTTCGGTTTCATGTATGGTCACCCGAATCCAGCATACGTGGTCGGCAGGATCAATGGTGGCGACGGCTACTTTTTCCGTGCAGGCGACTTCCTTGGTGCCCAGCTGGTACACGGTCACGGGGACGTGCGTGTGAACCACATTGGGCGCCTTGGGGTGGCGCTTCAGCACGGGGACGGCGAGCTCGGTGCCGACGTAGTTGTCGTTTTTTGGGCCCATGACAGCGATCGCGAGCTGACCCGTGGTACGCTTACCCTGCTCGAGATGGTGCTGCAGCAGCCGCTCGCCACTCTCGTAGTCGTGGAGGCTGATGCTGGGCTTGTACGTCTTGCCGTCGTCGAGTGATGTGGGTTCGGCCAGGACTGGGACCTTCCAGAAGGCCGGGTCCAAGGCAATAAATTTGGCGTCCGCAGCCTGAAGACGTGCGGACGCAGCTGGTGGATAGGATGTGTCACCACCATTGCGCTTAGGCTTACTGCGCTGGTGGTGATCCAGCGTGTAGCTGATCTGGTTGGCGGCACACATGCGAATCAAGGCACTGCCGAGCTTCTTGGTGTTGGTCTTGTGCATGTCGTACGTGGCCTGCAGCTCGTCAGCGTTCAGCTCGGCGAGCCCGTTGTATGCGGCTGTGGGGCGGTCAGACCCCGCTTGCTTGAAGGCTGCAATGCAGTCCTGTTTGCGTTGGAGGAGGGATCCTTCAGCTGCAGGACGTGAGCTCGGCGGCGGCTTGGAAGAGCGACGGCGCTCCGGCTTGGTGGGGGCCATTGCGGCGGGCGCTCTGGTGGGAGGGAAGAGGTGACGCGAATCAGTAGGGTCCTGGTGGGACCCCTCCGGTCTCGCGAGGCCTGGGAGACTGGCTCCGAGGCGGGGCGCTTCGCGTCGCGGCTGCGGTCTGAGCGCAGGGCACTCTCGAGCCGAGACTTGTGAGAACGAGAGAGAGAGAGAGAGAGAGAGAGAGAGAGAGAGAGAGAGAGAGAGAGAGAGAGAGAGAGAGAGAGAGAGAGAGAGAGAGAGCGAGAGAGAGAGAGAGAGAGAGAGAGAGAGAGAGAGAGGAAAACGAGAGAGAAGAGAGTGAGAACGATATAGAGAGAGAGAGGATGAGGAGAGGATGATGAGAGAGAGAGAGAGAGAGAGAGAGAGCGAGGGAGAGAGAACGAGAGAGAGCGAGAGAGCGAGAGAGAGAGAGAGAACGAGAGAGAGGAGAGAGGCGAGAGGAGAGAGAGAGGAGCGAGCGAGAGAGAGAGAGAGAGAGAGAGAGATAGAGAGCGAGAGAGAGAGAGAGTAGAGAGAGAGAGAGGCGAGAGAGACCCAGAGAGGAACGAGAGAGAGCGCGAGGAGAGAGAGAGAACGAGAGAGAGCAGAGAGAGCGAGAGAGAGTAGAGAGAGAGAAAACAAAACAAAGGAGAGAGAGAGAGAGAGAGAGAGAGAAAGAGAAAAAGAAAAGAGAGAAGAGAGAGAGAGAGAGAGAGAGAGAGAGAGAGAGAGAGAGAGAGAGAGAGAGAGAGAGAGAGAGAGAGAGAGAGAGAGAGAGAGAGCGAGAGACTGGGGGAGGAAGAAGAGAATGGAGAAGGAGAAGGGAATAAATGAAGGGGGGTAAGGAGAAGGAGAAGGAGGAGAAGGGACGCAGGAAATAGAGACGGAGGCGGGAGCTGAGGAGGAGGAGGAGAAAGAAGGGGAGATGGAAGTGTGAGAGCGGGAGGAGGCGGTCAGCGGGAGGAGCCCCTGGGGGCCACGATCGACACATGTCCCTCTGACCGCTCGCGGAGCCACCCGCCCCTCTCGCCCAGGTCCAGGGGGTGCGTTCTGAACTAGACCGCTCGCGTTCTAAAGAAGGAGCCTCGAAATGCTACATGTCCCCATCCCCATGTAGGGCTGGTGGGATTTTCAGAACAATCGGCCCAACGCGTGTTCCTGCCCCCCTGCCCCCCCTCCGCATGCCCCACCGTTTGTTCTTGAACCCGAGCGCCCTTGGTTCTTGAGCGCATTCGGGCCTGGGGGGCAGCCCCAGTGCATGGGCTCGTCTGGGAACACCAAGTCGGCATCACTGTCCTTGCAATTGCACAGGCGGCACGCGCGGCCATCAGGCTCCGCTCTGCGCGGGCGCGAGAGGGCCGCAGGCATGGTACACGGGGCGCGATGGCCCGCGGTGACCTTATGCAGCCTCAACTGACATCAGAGCCGAATGCGGCTCCGGGAGGGTCGAAAGAGAAAAGCCGAAAAAGGAGGTCATGGGCCCCGGGGTCGATTGCATCGGGCAACTCCACTGCGCCCCCGAGCTCTCTAGCAGAGCCTGCGTTCACGAGAATTTCAAGTCCCAGGCCCCCTGGAACGCCTTGGCGCGAGCAGCTGGAGGGAAAGGGCAAGTAGCGAGGCGGAGGTAAAGGGGGGCGAGGGGAGGGCGGGGAAAACGGAAGAAGAAGAAGAAGAAGAAGGAGGGAAAAGAGAAGGAGAAGAGCGGCGGAGGAGAACAAGTCTGGAGCGACTGTGTCGGCAAATAGCCCGAGCCTTCGACGATGCCACCGCGTGCCGCAAAGTCTCGGCCATGAACTATCATTTGTCAATGTGAGTACGCTATGCTTCTGCATATGTTCTGTTTCGCCCCAGGGCTGGGATCCCTGGGCCCCCGTTCCCCAGCGTACCAGAATGTAGTTGTTCATCCGATTCCTCCTATTCCTCCTCGGGGAACAAGCTCGAGATCCCTCCCCCTCCTCATCCTCCTCATCTTCCTCCTCCTCCTCTTCCTCCTCATCTTCCTCCTCATCTTCCTCCTCCTCATCTTCCTCCTCCTCATCTTCCTCCTCATCTTCTTCCTCCTGATCTTCCTCCTCCTGATCTTCCTCCTCCTCATCTTCCTCCTCCTCATCTTCCTCCTCCTCATCTTCCTCCTCCTGATCTTCCTCCTCCTCATCTTCCTCCTCCTCATCTTCCTCCTCCTCATCTTCCTCCTCCTCATCTTCCTCCTCCTCATCTTCCTCGAGCTCCCCCTCTCATCTCTCCTCCTCATCTGCCTCAAGCTCGAGACCGCTCGATGCGGGCGTGCAAGGCTCGGGCGGTCTTGCACGTTACGAGCCTGCCCACGCAGGTCACCAGTCACAGAGTTGACGCACGCCAATCACAAGTACAACAGCTGCGCCACGAGCTCTCAGATGTGATTCGAGCCGACGCCGATGATCATGGCCGTGATGGCGGCCGAGAGCGCGAAGCCGTTGAAGGCGTTCCCAGCGAGCTTCGCGATGTCGGCGTCGTTGTACTGCCCATGCTCCGGGTCCCCGTAGCCGATGAGCCTCATGAGGTAGGTGTTCGCGATGTGGCGGAATGCCTTGCTGCCGTCCCTCAGGCGGACGCGGGCGAATATCACAGAGGTACAAGCAAGGACGGGGCAGAACGGCCTGTACGCCTTCCTGCGGCCGTCAGCACCTGTGAGGAACTTCAGCGACTGGTTTATGTCCAGGAACTGCGCTTCACCAGGAGTCTCATGCCAGGGCTCTGTCTCCTCGAGGAACGCCAATAGCTCGACCTGCCGCGTGGTCAAATTCACGGTCGCAGCCATGAAGCACTCACCGTATCTGCTGACGGTCGGGGGGTACAAGTCGCCGGCGTTGGCGTTCATGAAGTCGTCCAGGAGGCCGCCATCCCAGGAATGATTCTCGTGCCTCTGCCTGACCAGCTGCATGTCCGTGGCAATGGGGATCGCATCCAGCGGCCCAAGGATCATATCCTGCGGCGGCAGTGACCCTGGCAACCGACCGAGGCGGGGTGGTTGGTCCGTTTTCTCCCTGATCACTAAGGACGCAATTGCGGATGTTGCAGCGTCAGCCATGCTCTGGTTGTCGCGGCCGTCGATCTTGAAGCAGAATATGTAAAGGCGATCGCGCTTAGTCAAGCTGCCGTGGTCCATGGCCTCGATCAGAACGTGTCCGACGCCATATCCAAGCTCGCGCAGGCAGGACTCGATGTGCTGAAGGTCAGACTTGCTGCCGTCAGGGGGGACTTCCATGAGCCCTTTGACATTCTCCAAGAGTCCCATCTTCGGCATGTGGGACTTGAAGTAAGCCTCCACGTGCGCCCATGTCGAGCCTGTGAGACCATCCCCACGCTGGCAGGTCCCCTTGGTCTTGGCGCGATTGCGGTTCAATGACGAACGATCCTTGCATACGAAGCCGAACGCCACCATGTCCACCGCAGGGATCTCAACGACGCTGCCGTGGACCAAGCACTTGGCACTCATGTGGTGCATGTCTTTCATGTCCTCAAACAAGTACTCAGGCGACCATTCGGTCAGAAGGAATTCTCTGGGGAACGCCGCATTGTCGCGGTGCCAGCAATATGCGAACTCAACAGTGGAATCGTCCGCGTGGATGTCCGCCCAGCAAGCCGTCAGTGCATGAGTTACCACCTGAATCACGTTACTGCCGCTGAACCCAGTACCGACGCGAACGCCGTCATGACACAGCCGGCGGAGTCCCGAATGCAGACGCGTCTTCATCAGAGATGGCAAATGTTGCATCATTGTATATATCGCACTCCGCAGCGCCTCGCCAGACTCAAACAACGGAGCTACTGATGACTGCCGTTCACGAGAGCGCGTGGCTGGTGCCGCGTCCGCGGCTGCCTTTTGCGCGGCCAACTCGACCGCATCTGCACTGGCATGCCGTCGAGTTGCCGCGTCGGAATTACGTTGGGCAGTTGTTTTTCTGAGGGGAGGTTTTTTTTCTGAGGAGTCCACTCCTCAGAAAAAAACCTATCCTCAGAAAAACAACCTCCGCATTTTAACCTAAGAAACAACTCCAAACGCGTGCGGACACGCACGCAAAAACCTAAATAACCTCATACCCAAAACCTTTGTTTTCTGAGGTGGGGTTTTTGTCTGAGGAGTCTGATCCTCAGAAAACAACTCATCGCGATTAAAAAAACCCTCGGACATCTGAAACAACGCATGTAAAAGAAACTCATCCCACCATCGAACGCAAAACGAATCTCAGGCACGGACAACTCGACGGCGATGCACCGCGAGGGCGGACGCATCGACCGCAACCTTGTCGAAGGCCTCTGGTAATGCACTCACCTGCGCGAACACGCTTGCCATGGTGCCGCTGTCGATGAAGCAGTCCAGGCCGCTGTCGACGTCAGCGGTGGGCGGGCTCCACGGAATCACCGAGGCATCGGTGGCCACGTTGGCTGGTGCGAGCTGCACCACCGCCGCAGATGGCTCGCCCTCCTGAGCAGGCTGCTGCGGCTGCCAGATGGTCAAGTCCTCATCGGACAGCAGCTCTGAAAGCGCATCGTCGATCGATTCATCTGGGCCGTGCTGGCGCGCCTGGCCATCATGCGCTGCATCTCCCTGCATCACCTCGGGGGACACGCAGTCTACAGGCGCCACCTCCTCCGCAGGCGCCCCCTCATCCGCAAGCGATGCATCGTCCCGCGCCACCGCGGGTGGCGCGCCATCTGCGGGCGCGCCATCCCCCGCAGGCGGCCTCCCGTCCGCCGGCGCCATCTCCTCCGCCGGCGCCACCTCCTCCGCCGGCGCCATCTCCTCCACTGGCGCCACCTCCTCCGCGGGCGCCGCCTCCTCCGCGGGCGCCGCCTCCTCCGCGGGCGCCGCGTCATCGGGCACTGCAATCGTGGGTACCTCCTCGTCAAGAGCGATCACATCAGCTCCTCCCTCAGACTGGCCCGCCACTGCGTCCTCCGCCGCGAGCGCGGTCAGCGCCCCCCGGGTAGCATTCACAAGCTCGGTGACTGCTGGCTTGAGCTGGGCGATGGCATGCGAAGTGGGGGTCTGCGAGACCGCGACCGCGACGTCCGCAATAGCATTCCCCACGCAATTCAGAGCTGCCACTTCGTTCGCCTGCAGGGGCCGCTCGGTGGCCGACGTCAAAGGAGTCGCCCGTGTAGGTGACCCAGGCTGGGTGGCTGGTAGATCGCCACTATGGCGGTCTGCAGCTGACTCGACCGCGATCGCGGCGCCGTCGCCGCTGCGCTCGCCTCCCTCCTGGCGGAAGGCGCTGCGAATCCTACCAAAGCCGCCCCCCCATCAACATCCTGAAGCACGGAAGGGCTGCCTGGGGGCCCTTTGAGCTCAGCGGGGGCACCTGGGGTCTCTTGGAAGCTCAAGGAGGCATTTCATCTTGGAACGCGCTGGTGGCATCTGGGTCAGAGGTGGGCGCGAAGCGCGAAACGATCACCAGTCTCGAGGGTCGCCGCGAGGGCCAAGAGGGACCGATGCAGCAGCAGCAGCAGCAGCAGCAGCAGCAGCAGTCAAAGCAGCAGCAGATGCAGCAGCAGCGAACGCACCAGCAGCAGCAGCCAACGCACCAGCAGCAGCAGCAGCGAAAGCACCAGCAGCAGCAGCAAAAGCAGCAGCAGCAGCACACGCACCAGCAGCAGCAACATCACCAGCAGCAGCACAAGCACCAGCAGCACAAGCACCAGCAGCACAAGCACCAGCCGCACAAGCACCAGCAGCACAAGCACCAGCAGCACAAGCATCAGCAGCACAAACACCAGCAGCACAAGCACCAGCAGCACAAGCACCAGCAGCACAAGCACCAGCAGCACAAGCACCAGCAGCACAAGCACCAGCAGCACAAGCACCAGCAGCACAAAGCAGCACCGACAGCACAAGCCCGCCAGCAACAAGCACCACAGCACAACACCAGCAGCACAAGTCAACCCACTACACACACCAGCAGCACAACACCAGCAGCACCAACCACCAGCAGCACAAAGCACCACACACATAGCTACCAGCTGGCACAAGCACCAGCAGCTACAGGCAACCAGGACACAGGACGCCCAGCAGCACAAGCACCAGCAGCACAAGCACCTGCAGCACAACACCAGCAAGTCAGTCAGCACAAGCACCCAGCATGCACAAGCACCAACAGCACAAAGCAACCGGCACACAAGCACCAGCAAGCACAAGCACAGCAGCACAAGCACCACCCAGCAGCACAAGCACCAGCAGCACAAGCACCAGCAGCACAAGCACCAGCAGCACAAGCACCAGCAGCACAAGCACCAGCAGCACAAGCACCAGCAGCACCAGCACCAGCAGCACAAGCACCAGCAGCACAAGCACCAGCAGCACAAGCACCAGCAGCACAAGCACCAGCAGCACAAGCACCAGCAGCACAAGCACCAGCAGCACAAGCACCAGCAGCACAAGCACCAGCAGCACAAGCACCAGCAGCACAAGCACCAGCAGCAGCGACAGCAGCAGGGAGGAGGAGGACGGACGGACGGACGGACGCACGGACGGAGGTACAGACGGACAGACGGACGACATCACGACCAGGGCCCCAGCCAGGCTGGGGCTCGAGCCCCAGCCCGAAAGAAGGCTGGGGCCGCAGCCCCAGCCTTGCAGAAGGCTGGCCGCGCGCAAATTTAAGGACCGACCAACCGCGGGGCCTCCGGGGGCTGGGGCTTTGGCGGGTGACTATCCTGGGGCGTCTCCTGGCGCTGCTGGTGGCTATCCTGGGCCGTCTCCTGGATGGTCAAGAGGGGCCGAAGAGAGCGGCGACGAACCCGGGGGCCACGAGCAACGACAACGATGGGGACGACGACGACAACAAAGGGGCGCTGCGGGCGGCGCGTCCTGCGCAGCACCGCGCTGGATGAGATGCTCGACGATGGACGTGCCCGCGAGCACAGGGTCCTGGCGGCGCGTGGGAAGCAAAATGGTAAGCGCCACCATCCCTTCTCATCTCCTCACCCTCATCACCTCCTCACCCTCCTCCTCCACCTCCTCCTCGTCAACCTCATCGCCACCTCCTCACCCTCATCACCTCCTCCTCACCCTCATCACCTCCTCCTGACCCTCATCACCTCCCCCTCACCCTCATCACCTCCTCCTCACCCTCATCACCTCCTCCTCACCCTCATCACCTCCTCCTCCTCATCACCTCCTCCTCACCCTCGCCACCTCCTCCTCACCCTCATCACCCCACCCTCACCCTCATCACCTCCTCCTCGCCCTCATCACCTCCTCCTCACCCTCATCACCTCCTCACCCTCATCACCTCCTCACCCTCGTCACCTCCTCACCCTCATCACCTCCTCGCCCTCATCACCTCCTCACCCTCATCACCTCCTCCTCACCTCAAGCAACCTCCATCCTCACCTCTCACCTCCTCACCCTCATCACCTCCCTCACCCTCAGCAACTCCTCACACCTCATCACCTCCTCACCCTCATCACCTCCTCACCCTCATCACCTCCTCACCCTCATCACCTCCTCACCCTCATCACCGTCTCCTCCGACACCCGCGTCTCTTTCCCTCACCACGCCTCGCCCTCACCTTCTTGCCCAGCCCTCCTCTCCTCACCTATCCTATCCTATCTTAGCTGACCTCGCCTCGCCCTCATCTCCACTTTCTGCTCTCCCTCCTCCACTTCCCCTGGCGCCACGCCAGCTGCGCTCACCTTAGCTTAGCGTTCCCCTCCCATGCTCTAACAGGCCGTCTATCCCAGAATGCCTACCCTCCTTGACAACCCCCATCCTATCCTACCCCGCCTCGTCCCTCCGACAAACGCCGCGCCCAGCCCTCCTCTCCTCACCTATCCTATCCTATCTTAGCTGACCTCGCCTCGCCCTCATCTCCACTTTCTGCTCTCCCTCCTCCACTTCCCCTGGCGCCACGCCAGCTGCGCTCACCTTAGCTTAGCGTTCCCCTCCCATGCTCTAACAGGCCGTCTATCCCAGAATGCCTACCCTCCTTGACAACCCCCATCCTATCCTACCCCGCCGCACCCCCATATTATATTGTGAAAACGCCGCGGCCCCCTCCTATCCTTACCCAGAACATGGAATATTTGCGAGGGTGCTTATTTGCACGACGGCAGGCGCCAGCGAGCTCACGCGCCAAAGTAACCGAAAGCAGAAAAGAATGGCCCATTCTGAATGGGATGGGCCAACACGCGCTCGGCGAAATACGCTCTGCCACAGGCTGAGCACCTTAAACGAAGCACAGCGGGGCGATGCGCGACTAACTCGCCGTGGCCATCCTCCTCCTCATGACTCATCATCATCTCCATATTCCTCTTCACCTTCGTGGCATCATCGCGTCACCGTCTCGTCGTCTGATCTTCGTCTCCCCGTCGCCATCGAACCGTCATCGTATCCCATTTGTCCTCTCGTCGTCGTCTCGTGATCGCCAGGCAAATTGTCGCCCCGCCGTCGCATCGGAGCATGTCATGTAGCGTCGTTCTCTCATGTCCCTCATGGCCGTCGTCGAATCGTCGTGGCCTGGTCGGCATCATGCGACGCCTGCCTATGCATCGCCACGCGGCCGCCGACCGCCCTCCACGGGTCGGAGCTCCGCTGGGACGGCAGGCGGCTCAGCCAACTCCTCCACAGACGGAGGCGAGCCTAGAAGCCGAATATCACCAGTGCCGTGCACGTGCTGTGTCCGAGCATTCCCGCTTCGCGGGATGCCCAGGCCGCGCACGAGCCAGCGCTTTAATTGCGCGATGCATTCGTCATCGCTGAGCACTGCTGAGCCCGCCCTGCCCTTGAAACGAAGCGGCTTTTTGCAAGCCAGGGTCGAAGCTGCATCCCAATGCAAATTGCAAGAACACCCCCACCCCACGTGGACGCCAGCCGAGTATATGCGGGAGAATGGAAACGGCCCCCAGCGGAAGGCGACGCGGTCACCAGGGCCCGCCCTATCACCGCCGTCGGCTGGGCCAGGGGGCAGGGGCGGAGGCGGCGCGGGCGCAGGTGGGGCAGGCTCTGGCGCAGGGGCGGGCTTGGCTTTCGGCACTGGCTTAGCCTTAGGCTTGCCCTTCGCCTTTGCCATGACAAATTTGGCCTCCTTAGTAGCCTTTTTGCCTAGAAAATAATCCTTCAGCTGGCGGGCGTCATCGATGCTACTCTCAGACGCGGCCCCATCGCTATCTGGGAACGAGTCCTGCTCGGCCGACGCCTTCTTGCCAGAGCTGCCCTGGCCAACCCCGGGGCCGCTCGCGCCTGCCGAGGACCCTGCGACGGGCGGGGCCGCTGAGAAGACATCCCCAAAGAACGCCGCCACGCGGTGGACCTCCGACTCGTCGGCGCCGCCTCCGCCCAAGCCAGCGTCAAGGTCGCCGAACACGTCCTGGCGGCAAGCGAGAGGCAGAGGAGTAGGAAGGGGGGAGGGAAGAGGACGAGGAGAAGGAAGGTGAAGGAGGAGCAAGAAGAAGAGGGAAGGGAAGGATAAGGATGAAGGGAATGATAAGGATGAAGGATAAGGATGAGGGAAGGGAAGGATAAGGATAAGATAAGGATGGCACGAAAAGGAGGAGCACGCCGACGGAGCAGGTGGCAGGAAGGACGAGGGGGGAGGCATTGGACGGAACGCGAGCGGACACCTGCTAACGGGGCATTGGGCAAGTCACCCGGGCCCCTCATCAACATCCTCACGCCCAGCCAGCACCCCCCGGGAAGGGCGCAGTGGGCAGGGGCAACGCTGGATTTCGACTGGGCTTCCCACAGAGCAAGAAATGTGGTTTCCCCCTTTCTCTTTCCTTATCATCCTCGCACTCCTCCTACCTCTCCGAGCTCCTCAAAGTCCACTTCCGAAAACACATAGGGCGTGCTCGTGCCCACGACTCTGCGCTGGATGAGCGGCACCTGCTGGTCCTTTGCGCGCAGCGGCATTGTCTCCAGGATGGTGTACGCCAGCGACGAGCCAGCAGGGAAGAGGTCAGTGTGGCCGAAGAGCATTGCCAAAACAAACAAAAAAGGGGGCTACCGGACGATCGAAATAGTGCGTGGCTACACCAGCGGCGTGCCCAGGGTTGAGGGCAGAGAGAGCGAACCGCCGCCCTCCGTCTTCGTAAACCTCGGAAGGCGGAAAAAAAGAAAAACGATTCGGCCTTCTCACCTCTCGTTTCAGTTATACTTACCCCCCCCCCACTCCCGACATGGAGGAGGAGTAGGAGGAGGGGGGGGGGGAGGGAGGCAGGAGGAGAGGAGGAGGGGGAGGGAAGGAGGAGGAGGAGAGGAGGAGTAGGAGGAGGAGGAGGAGGAGGGGGATGAGGATGAGGAGGATGAGGATGAGGATGAGGATGAGGATGAGGAGGAGGAGGAGGAGGAGGAGGAGGAGGAGGAGGAGGATGCCGCGAGATACCCAAGAGAGCCCCAAGACTGCTTCGGGCAAGGCCAACGAGCATGCGGCCCAAGGAGGGCCCCATGACATCTCGAGCACTGGTCCCCCAAGACCCTCCAAAGAAAACCACCTCCCCCTATGAAAGGCGCACGGGCGTTCTGAGGCCCTCTTGAGCCTGGGAGTCCAAGAGAGCCTTTTCAGGAGGAAACCCAAAGACAACCCCAAAATCTCCAAATGACATCCCTCAGAAAACCCCCAAACAATAGCCGCTAGGGCTGCTTCGGGCGCGCTTCAAACTCCCCTGGCGTCCGCGCGCGAAAAGACACAGGCGAGGGTCAGCTCCACGGACATGGCCGCATACGGCCACCAAGGAGCACGGGGTCTCGATGCTGTGCTCGCCGCCGTCGTTGCGCATGGTGAACTTCATCCATTTGCCAGAGTGACCCTCAGCATAGATACGAGACCAGAGCTCGTTGGCGACGTCTATGCACTTCTCCCACTGTTCACATTCATTGCGGCAAATGCCAGGATTCACAACATAACAAGCTCTCTTGTCAACGAACTTCTTCTTATCGGGTATGTCGCCCTCGTCTGCGACGAAGATGCCGCGCTGGAACTCCTGTCGGGTGGCGGGCCCCCAAGCATTGAAGCTGATATTCTCATCGTCGGCTGCTGGGCCAACATGGCGAACGTACATGCCGGGCGCCAGCGGAAGGCCATCACCGCTCAACTCAAACAAGGCGGAAAGAGGGGCACGCGTTGGCTCACGAGGCACCCTGCTCTCATCCTTCGACTTCTTCGTGCTCTCGCAGCCGATCCTCTTCTTACTCTCTGGGGTCATCAACGAGTACTCGCCCAAGGCCCTCTTGAAGTCGGCGAGATACCTCGCGCGATCCATCGGTTCGCCAGCGTCGGCCCTGGCCTTGACCTGCTCGTGCGCAAACTTAATGTTGGCACGGGAGCCGCCGCGGCCGTCATGCTTGACCTTCTTCGTTCTCTGAAGCTCGATGCCCTGGCTCTCCAGATCCCTGGCCGTGACAACCCTCGGGCCCTTCCCCCCTGCCGCTGCCTGTCGCGCGAGGAACTGCGTGAGAAAGCCGTTGGCCGCCAACTTTTCCATGAAGGGCGGCGCGCCTTCGGAGGGGACGCTGTTGTTGATGAGATTCAGCAGCCGCTCCACGTGCATGTTGCAAATTCTAGTGCGAGACGCAGCCAACCGCATGGCGTCCCAGAAATCGGAAGCATCGAACAGGGCGACTTCATCTGTAAAAAGCTTGCGGATCTTCGAGCCCATCTCATCGAGCTCGCAAGCCGGGGCGTGGTAGAACTCAAAACATATCCGTTTGCCCTGCTCTGCAGGTAGATACAGCACTGAGAACAAGCGAAGGGGCCACTGCGTAAATTGCACCTGCAGAAAATGCTCGATCTGCACCCACAAGCTCACCAACATATCAGTGGCGATATCTTTACCAAGTTGAAGCTCAGACTCATCAACCTCAAGGTGGTACCACAGAACTGACAAAGAGCTCGCCGCAGGCGGCGACGAAAGAGCGCGGACGATATCTTCTAAACAATGCGCGATCGGGTTCGTCTTGGCGCCCCTGCAAATGTCGGCCAGCGCGCCACCGTTCTCGTCGAGCCACTCGAGTCGTCGCCAAAGATGCGTTGGCACCCTCGCGCAGAACATCGTGACCAAAAATGTAATCTGCCAAGAACGGTCCTGCATGCACCTAGTGGCGCGGGCAGCTTTGCCCCTCAGGTAGCGGCGCCAATCCCCCGTGTCTTCCCTCTCGTCCGACGCCTTGACATTCTTCAGCTTCCCAAACGCCAACTGCAGGCACCTGGGCTCAACGTTGCGAACTAAAATTCCTAAAGACTGCTTTATCATCTCGGCGTGGCACGACCCGAACTCTGACTTCACGGGCCGAACCACGTTCTGAGCACGCGCGACCCCCGACTCCATCAAGGCGGCCAAAAAATCCTGCTTGGCGCTCTCGGGGCCGCTGCATCTCTTGCAAGATCTCTCGTAATGAACGAGCCGCCCAGGCCTGCGAATATCGCCGTTTATCATCTGAACCGCTTTGGCCTTGGCAACCTCTGTCGCCGTGGCACTCTGTGCGCTCGTCGTCGAGAAGCCCCTCATGTCGGTACTCCCTCGAACGTCCCAGCCCACTGTTTCTGCAAACACGCTGTGTAAGTGTTCGATCCATCGCGGATCGGCTTCGTCGGTCATGTTATATCCTCTGAGCCCTGTGGGCGCGGGCGAACTAGGAGGCTTCAACGCTGTTCTCCTACTGCGGGGAGGGACCCCCTTCCCTGCGGCCTCCAAGATGACCCCGGAAGACCTCCACCCCTCCCCCCAAGACAAACAAACCTACAACAACAACAACAACAACAACCACAACAACAACAACACTAACAACAACAACCACAACAAACAACAAACAACAACATCACGCTTCAAGAGGGCCCGAGGACGGCCACAGGACGAACCCAAAGATGGCCGCGAGAGGGGCTACATCGACCCCGACGCCCAACGCTAAACCAAAGCAGCAGGGGAAGGCGAGCGATACCTCCCAGCGGTCGGCGCTCTTCGCTCGGACGGGCTTCAGGGTCGGCTGGCGGGCGCGCGCGAAGCGTGACGAATTCAAACTCCTGATCGACAAGTGTCTCAAGAGCCGCCTTGACCTGCGAATGCATCGACACCGTCTGATGCACAGTGCTGCAGGCGTGCACGTCGCCAATGATTCTGTCCTCGCGGACGGCCTTGCTGCATATCCCGTTGCAAGTGTGCACAAAACAGCCCATAAGGGGTAACATCATGATGTTTGGCGAATGTCGAATGCGCTCGCGCATCCGCCAGCTTCGCCGACAAAGGCAAAACAACCAGGCCCTGAGCAGCTGCGACAGCTATCTAAGTCTTAGGGGTCACGTTCTGGACCAGAACGCTCGCGTTCTGGTCCAGCACGCTGGCGTGCCACTCCAAAACGGTAATGGTGGCATATCGTCAGGCCACCTCTCGCCCTCCTCCTCGCTCTGCCTCCTCCTCCGCATCTTCCTCCTCAAGCGCCCCCCCCCCCCCCTCCAGGTGAGCTTTCGCCTTCGTGCGGCGGAGTGTCGCGACAAGCGAGTGGACACATGCGACTTTCCTCCTGTTGGCCTTGCACTTGTCTGGAATCTCGGCGATGATGACATACTTGACGCCAGCCTGCGCGCGCTGCACCAACTGGTCGACGCTGAACTCGCCGACAGTGCCGCCGCGCTCGGTGGCAGCGTAGATGACGGAGCCCTTGCCGCTCTGCAAGAAACGCGGCGGCGACATGACGACGCCTTCCCGGGGAGCAGATGGGACGGGAGATGCGGGGCGAAAGGAGGCGAAGAGACGGCGGGAGGTAGAAGGAGAATAATGACAAACAGAGAACGAAAGGTGGAAGGGGGAGAAGGGGAAAGGAGGAAGGTGGAAGGGAAAAGATGGACGGGAAGAGGACGAAGGTGGGAGGGGGGTGGAAGGGATGGGGGCGAGAGAAAGGGCAAGGGTGAAGGGGAAGGAAGAAGGGATGGAAGAGCTAACAGATTGAGAGGCGAGATCCATGAGGAGTGGCTGAGCAGGAGGAGAAGGAGGCGATGGCCGTGAGACACTTCGCGATCGGAGTTGACGATCGCGACGTCGGTGCTCATGGCCAACATCTCCAGGCGCCCTCTGTGCGGAGGCGGCCGCTTCAGCTGCATCCACGCGTCGAGGGACACGCTGCGCCACCTGGCGAGATTGGACGGGGGTATCTTCCTCCTCAACCTGCCCACCATCATCCTCCTGTCCCATCCTAGGTAACCTGCCCTCTCTCCTGCTCCTCCTCGCTCACCTAGCCTCTCCTACTCCTCCTACTCTGACCCCCTAACCCTCTCTTCCCCTGCTCCTCCTTCTCCCCCTCCTGATCCTCCCCCACCTGATCCCTCTCCTCCGCCTGATCGTGCTCCTCCTGATCCTCTTCCTCCTCCCGAGTCTCCTCCTCCTGATGCCCCTCCCTTTCCCCTCCTCCATCCCCTCCCCCCCCGTGGCCTCCTGGTCTCCTGGCAGTACGTGAAGTATCGAGCGCGCGGCTGAACCTGGTGGCACAGCGCGCCGAACGTGACGACCGCCGGCGTGGCGTCATATCCCTGGGGCACAGGGAACTGAAGTGATCATCCTACCCCCTATCCTCCTCCACCTGGTCCTCCTCCTCGTGATCCCTCTCTTCCTGATCCTCCTCCTCCTCCTCCTCCTCCTCCTCCTGATCCTCCTGATCCTCCTGATCCTCCTCCTTCTCCTCCTCCTGACCCCCCCCCCCTCCAGAGTTTGGGGCGCTAGCAAGCGCTAGCAATCGGTCCTCCTGATCCGCCCCCTCCTGATCCTCCTCCGCCGATCCCATCCTCCTCCAGAGTTTGGGGCGCTAGCAAGCGGTCCTTCTGAACGAACAGCGCGATGGCGCCGCCGCGCGCCGCCCGCTGCGCAGCGTCAGCAGCCGCGCTCAGCACCGCGCGAGCGTGCACCTGCCCAGCCGCGGATGCCAACGACAGCCCCATCCGCGTGCGGCCGAGCGGCAGCGAACCTCGTGTGCCAACAGCACCGCTCCGCACTGGCTCGGCACGACGGCCAACCCCTCTATATGCGCTGATCTGCGTCCCCCGCACGTCCCAACGGTTGGGGCGATTCTGGCCGGGCGCCAAGCGAAGCCGCTTCCCTAAGGAATTCCTGAGCCTGTCGCCAACTCGCAACTGCTCCGAGTCGTGGCGCTTGGCCACCCGCTCAAGGTTGGCATAATGGCCCGCGAGCTTGCGCTTGCGAGCCTTCCTGACCTGGCAAGGCGGGGCTGGAGCAAGGCAGAAGGCCCCGCGGCTCCCGGGCGACTTGGAGCCCCGCGAGCCCAGGGTTCACAAGACTTACTGGGCCTCCAGAGGCCTGGGGTTCCAAACGTCTTCGAGGCCTTTTGCTTACCCAAGGTCCCCAACGCTGCCACGCGTTAAAGAGTCCTACAACGTCACCTTCCTCCTCCTCCTCCTTCACCTTCTCCTGACATCATTCCACCTCCTTGGCTGTCGTTGACTTCCTTCCTCCTCCTCCTCCGCCTTCCCCCCTCCTTTTGGTTCTCGTGCTGTCTTTCCCGTCCGTTCCTGGTCATCGTTCGCCATCGCCCGTTCAGGTGTTCTCCAGCAGTTGCGCTTGGCCGAGGGCGTTCTGGAGGTGCTCGGATCGTCCCGATCGGCGTCGTCGTCGTGACCATCATTCTGGATCATCCCACTCCAATCCGACCCGTCCACCACCCTCCACAGTTTATTGAAACTGCGGCGCCTTGTTGAACGACGCGATCGGCGGGGGCTGCCGCGGCCCTCGGGCTCGCGCCCTGCGGGGGGCGCAAGCGAAGGCGTCGCGCATCGCCGCGGCGAACTCTGGCTCCGCATCATGGCCGAAGGGCAGGGCGAGAGCGGGGGGAGCCCCGCTCGAGGCGGCCAAGTCGAGGATCGACATTGGGCCGAAGCCAAAATGGCTGGGATAGCACGCGACGGAGGCGGGCGACGACGAGGAAGGACGCGAGGCGACGGGCGAGTGAGAAGGAACAGAAGCTCAGGACTGCCGAGAAGGGGCGACAAATCTCCTCCGCCAACGTGTCTTGCTGCTGCGCTGCTGCTCTTGCTGCTCCTCCTCGACCACTTCGCTCTCCTCCTCTCGTTCTCCTCGTCCTCCTAGCCGTTTCCTCCCCCACCTCCTTCCCTTTCTTACCCCTTTTGCCCTCCTTATCCTCTCTCCCTCTCTTTGTCTCTCTGCCCCCTCGCCATCCTCCTCATCGCAGCCCGCTGCGCTGGCAAAGGGCGGCGCAGTCCTGCTGCTTCGACCGTCGAGGCCGCTTTGGCGGCGCGCCATCGCTGGCCGCCTTCGCCTTCCCACCTTTCCCCATGGCCTTCGAGCCGTGCTCAGAGGCGCGCGAGCAAACGGAAAAAGAACAACAAAGTTCGGCCCCTCTCGGGCCCCCCGAGGCCCCTCCGTGCGCCACTGGGCCCTCGGGCCCGCGCGTGGAACGAATGGCGAGAGGGGCGGATGGGGCAAGTAAGGGTAAGGAGGCCTCGCCTCGAATGGCCCACCGTCGCTACATGCTTGACCGCCCATGGACCCAGGAAATCGGCATCGCATTCTATGTCGGCATGCACCGCCTACGGTAACATTGCTGATGTACAAGAAGCGTTGGTTGTTGTACATATATCGTGCTAATTTAATTGTTTGAGTTGTTCGTTGTCGTAGTTATAGTTGTTTTAGTTGTTTAGTTGTTTCGGGGTTGCTTTTGTTATGTTAAGTTATGTTTAATTATAGTTGTTTTATTCCGTGTTTTGACGTTAGTTGTTTTGGTTTTTTAGTTATTGTGAAGAGTATTATTCAGCATATCATGTGGGGCTCGTTTTTGCAAGGGACGCAGCCCCTTAAACCATTCGCGCCCCGACCTGCCGGCCTGGCCTGAGGCGCCCACCTCGAGCCCATCCATGGAACAAAAGTTCACCGTCAATCCGATGCTCCATGGGGCCCGAAGTGCATTGCAGAATCGGCGAGAGACTGGTCATCTCCGCCCTGTCGCTGGTCTGGCGGCGGCCTCGCAGCAGGCCCGCGGCCCCTCCGAGCAACTCGGGGGCCTCGGCAGGGCCCTCCAGCATGCGCCGGCCCCAGCCGCGGCGGCGGCACCTCGCGCCCGCTTCCTCCGCGCCGCCGCCGCCGTCACCGCGGGCGAAGTGGCGCGCGGCATGCGGGGCGGGGCGGCCTGCAGAGCCCGCCGCGCCGAAGGGCCGCGGTCTCGGCCCCGCGGCGCAGGGCGGCGGCGCCGCCCGGGCCTTGGGCGGCAGCCCCCGCGGCTGTGCCGAGGGGCAGCACTCGCGCCCTCTCGCTGCCATCTCGCAGAGCCGCTCGGCCCGGTCGGAATCGGCGCGCTGCGGGCAGTAGGGGCGGCGCCCCCAGACTCGATGGAAGTCGTCGGCCACCTCGCCGCGCTCGCAGCCTGCCCTCTCCTCGCCCAGGACCTGCTGGCATCTCGCCTTGGCCCAGGCGCTGGCCGTCATGGCCCGCGGCATCGCGCCCGCCTTGGCAGGGCGCGCCCCCCACCACTTCCCCGGCGTGAGCTTCGCGCCCACGAGGCCCACGCCGTCCTCCGCACCCTTCGCGAGGTGGCCAGTGGCGGCCTTCCTCCAGAGCTTCGCCTCGACGTCGCCAATCACCGCGTCGATGACGTCTGCAGGGCCACGGTGCTCTGCCCTGGCGGCCAGCGCCCATTCACCCCCCCCCCCGAGCGCCTGTCCGGGCAGCGGGGCCGCGCGGCGACCAGCCCGCGCCCGGCGGCGTCAGCGCGAGCGACCCCGCGGCACCCGGCCGTCGCCGCCGCCTGCGCGCCGCGGGCGCCCTCTGCAGCTCCGCGCAGATCAAGGGATAGCCCGCGCGGTCAACTGGCGGACGTCGGGGCGGTTCGCATGCAGGTCGAACCAGGCCCGCAGCTGCGCTCCGAGCGGCTCCAGGGCGGCGCCCTCCCCTTCCTGCGCCAGGCAGGCCGCGGCGCAGCGACCCGCGCGCGGCTCCGCCAGGGCGCCGGCGCAGCGGCGGCGGGCCTGCGCAGCGGCCGCAGGGGGGCGCCCCATGCGCCTTCGCGCCGCGCCGCAACGAGGGCATCGCGCACTGGCTCAGCAGCCCGACCTTCTTCCCACGGCGACGGCTGCGAAGCTCTCCCGGGCGAATGCAGTCGTTGGAAAGCCAGCCTCCTTCTCGCCATGTGCGTCGGCCTTCTGCGCGCACCTGCCGCTGCTCGGTCGACTCCGAGATCGCGGCCCTCCTCCGCGGCCTGAAATTAAACTCCTCGTGTCCTTGGCTCGGCGGCAATCCTGCTGGTCATCCCCGCGCTCGAGGCGAATGTCATGCGCTTGTCCGCCAGCTCCGGCCCCCCCCCTCGCTGCGCGTCGCGGCTGCCGTGGAAAGAGGTGCTCGCGTCGTCGAGCCTGGCCCTCGGCTGACAACGGCGGCTGCGTTGCTCCGCGGCCTCCTGGGAGCTCGGCGCACCGCCGCCATCGCCGGGTAGTCGCGAAGGCGCGCGCGAAGCGAGCGCTCCAACGAGCGCCGCGCGCCATTTCAAACACTTCGCGAGGGCCCTGTCCTTCTACGCCGCCGACCTACGTGAGACCGCCCGCAAGTGCGCACAGCGAATACCCCGTGTCGAAGCAACGCGGGCGCGACCAAGTGAATTGCCAGCGCGCTCCGATCGGCGATGCGCCCTGCGACGGGGGCAGAGGAGCAGGGCAGAGCCCCCAGATGGGGCCACGGCACGCGCGAGGGGCGTGACAAAAAAAATGGCACCGCCATGCGGACTGCGCCACTGGGAGCGCAGGGAGCCCCCAACAGGGCTACGAAGCGCGCGGGGGGGGGCGCGCCAAGATCGGGCGGCGCCGCCATGCGGACTGCGCCGCTGAGACTTCATGCGGGGCCCCCTGTGGAGCCACGAAACGCACGAGGGGCGCGCCAAAAGATGGGGCGGCACCGCCGCGCGGACTGCGCCGCTAGGACCTGAAGTGGAGCTCCGCATGGTGCCACGAAGGCCATGAAGGGTGTGCCAAGATGTGGCGGCGGCGCCGCGCGGACTGCGCCACTGGGACCTCCCGATGGTGCCGCGAAGCGTGCAAGGGGCGTTCCAAAATGAGAGTCGCACCGCCATGCGGACTGCGCCACTGGGACCTCAGGTAGAGCCCCGTGCGGAGCCACGAAACGCATGAGGGGCGCGCCAAGATGGGGCGGCGCCGCCATACGCCGCTGGGACCTTGGGCGGAGCTCCCGATTATGCCGCGAAGCGTGCAAGGGGCGTTTCAAAATGGGGGTCGCGTCACCATGCGGACTGGGCCGATGGGACCATAGGTGGAGCTCCCCATGGGGCCGCGACGCGTGCGAGGGGCGTGCCAGAATGGAGCGGCGCCGCCATGCGGACGACGCCACTGGGGCCCTCGGCGGAGCCCCCATGGGGCCACGAAGCGAATGAGGGGTGTGCCAAGATAGCTCGGCGCCGCCACGCGGACTGCGCCACTGGGACCTTCGGCGGAGATCCCTTGGGGGCCACGAAACGCGTTGGGGGCGTGCCAAGGTGGGGCGGCGCCGCCGCGCGGACTGCGCCGCCGGGACGTCATGTGGAGCTCCCTGTGGGGCCACGATACGCATGAAGGGTGCGCCAATAGATGGGGTGGCGCCGCCACGCGGACTGCGCCGCTGGGACCCGAGGTGGATCCCCCCATGGGGCCACGAAGCGCGCGAGGGATGCGACGAAGACGACGGCGACGATGGTGACGATGACCATGGTGGCCACGATGACGGCGGTGACGGCCATGATGTTCTCCAAGCAGACTTGCCCTATGAGCCATAGTTCAAGTCCCACTAATTGGTCCGCCCCCCCCCCCGAATTCCCACGCCCCCCCCCCCAATTCCTATGGCCACGCCTGTGCCTATGCCAATCCCCCCCCCCCTTTTTCCAATGGGGCTCCCCCGTATGCATGCTTGATTGCTTGCTGGCTTGCTTGCGCTCGCTTGCTTGCTTGCTTGCTTGCTTGCTTGATCGCTCGCTCGCTTGCTTGCTCGTGCGCTTGCTTGCTTGCGCGCTTGCTGGCGCGCTCGCTTGCTGAGTTGCGGATTCCAAGCACGCTCGATTCCTCCGATTCCTTGGTTTGAATCGTCTGATCTTTTTGGAGTCAACGCTGGCTGACATTGATAATGACGACGACGACGACGACGACGACGACGACGACGACGATCGCGGCGACGACGACGATGGCGACGATGGAGATGACGATGGGAAGAGGGGGGAGGAGGGGGGGAGGGGGAGGAGGAAGAAGGACGCGCGGCGCTGTCTCTCCAAGGCAATGACGTAACACCACAGGATGGCTGGGGAAAAAATGGCGGCGCGCGCGGACGGCCACTCGGGCGCCACCCTGCGAACCGGACTCGGAGCGCTTACTCTGGCGAACCGCTGACAACGCGGCCGCGAGGCCCCGGCCCCGCAGCCCGCGCCCCGCAACTGTGAGCTCGCGAGCGCGTACACAAGGATCTTGCAGCACGACGGCGTCGAGAGAGCCAACCTCATCATCACCGCCATCATCGCCATCACCATCACCATCACCATCACCATCACCACCACCAGCATCTCCACCATCACCAACAGCAACAACATCATCGCCATCACCACCGCCATCGTCATCATCATCACCATCAACACCACCACCACCATCATCATCAACAGCACCATCATCATCACCCATCGTCGTCTTCATCACCAACACCACCATCACCATCATCAGCATCAGCGTCCTCATCCTCGTCTTCATCCTCGTTCTCATCTCCCCCCCCCCCCCCCCCCCGTCCTCCTCTCCTGCTCTTCCTGCTGCACCTCCTCCTCCTCCTCGTCGCCCCCCTCCTCCTCCGCCTCCCCCCCATCCTCTCCATGCCCCCTCCCCCCCTCCCCCCTCCCCCCACCCCCCCCCCCCCGCCCCCCCGCCCGCCTCCCGCCCCCCGCCCCCCCCCCCCCCCCCCCGTTATTCGCAAGTTGCCCGATGTCGGCGTCGAGGTCGCCGTCGTCGTCGCCGTCGTCGCCGCCGTCGTCGCGTCGACCGCCAGCGTCTGCAGCGCCTCGGATCGGCGGCACTTGCCGGAGGCACGAAGTCGTCGAGAGAGCCAACCGCGCGCGACTCTTGAACGAACTTCGAAACCGCGGGCCCCCACTGCATGAGATTGCCAATGCAGACATGCCTACTAGGGCGCTCGGCGCGCGGTCAGCGTCGACCACGGCCGCGGCGTCCTGGGCGCGCACCTCGGCGAGCAGCTTCTCCTCGGCCGCCGTCGCCGCTGCTGCCCGTGGCGCCGCCGTCTGCGCCGCCGCGGCGGCCGCCTTACCCGCTGTCTGATTCGTCTGGGGCACGGCAGGCGCTGCCCCGCTGGGCGGCGGCGAAGCCGCGCCCGCCCCTGCGGCGGCGCTCGGCGGCGCCCGGCCAGCGGCAGGCGCAGCGGCAGAGAACTGGCCAGCCTGCGCCCTGCGCTTCCTGGCGGCCTGCACCCACTCGGCCTTGTCCGGAGCCGCCTTGGCCATGGCCTGACCCCAGTGGACCCTCGGATTCTCGAGGAGCTCCGAAGTCCTTCCTTCCAACTCATTGATCATGCGCTTCTTGGCCGTCTCCGCCAGCTCGGCGGCCTCCTCGTCGACCTCGCTGGCGCCCACGCTGCAGGCCTCGCCGAATCCCGCCATGGCCTGCGCCGCGGAGACGTCGCTCTCCGCGACGGCCATGAGATCCTGCGAGAGGCCGAGCCGCCCCGTGCCCTCGGCGTCGATCTGCTCCACTTCTCTGCCTGGACGACCTCGCGCGCCCTCTGCTGGAGCGCCTCCCCCTGCTTCTCCGCGGCTGAGAAGGCGGCGTCGTAGGCCCCTCCTCGAGCGCGCGCCCTCGGCGTTGATCTGCTCCACGAGCTTCTCCGCCTGGACGACCTCGCGCGCCCTCTGCTGCTGGAGCGCCCCCCTCTGCTGCACGAGCTTGGCCCTAGCCAAGCTCCGTGGCTGAGAAGGCGGCGTCGTAGGCCCTAGCGGCCTCCTCGAGCGCCGTGGCCGCCTCGGCAAGGCGCATGGCCTTGCTCTTCGCGGGCGGGGCGGAAGCCGTGGCCTTCGAGGCACCGCTGAGCTGCTGGGCGGCCTCAAGCCTGATCTGCGCGGAGGCGAGCTTGCCCGCCACGAGCTCGAGCGCCACCCGTGCTCTTGGCGCCGCCGCGAAAGACCATGGCCCCGCACGCACGCTTGAAGTCCCTCTTGTGCCAATTCGCGTTCTCATCCCAC
This sequence comes from Prorocentrum cordatum, assembly GCA_963575745.1. Taxonomy (NCBI): domain Eukaryota; class Dinophyceae; order Prorocentrales; family Prorocentraceae; genus Prorocentrum; species Prorocentrum cordatum. The sequence goes on from CAUYUJ010016915.1 coordinate 762,216, forward strand.
TTCTAGAATTTCTCGCAGGCTGTCCACGTCCACTGTTGCTGCTGCTTCGAATGCCCACGGTCGCCGCCAGGATGCGCGGCGCGTCGCCGCGGCGCTGGCGCAGCCGCCTATGCCAGGCTGGTTCGGACGTGGGGAAGGGGGCTGTCGACACCGACCTCGGGGGTCTGGTGCGCAGAGCGGCCTCAATGCAGAGCGCTCTGCAAAATGCGGGCTCGAGAGTGGGCAATCGCCTAGGAGCAAAAGGAGTAGGGGGAGGAGGAGGAAGAGGAGGAGGAGGAGGAGGAGGAGGAGGAGGGAGAGGAAGTCGAGGGGGAGGGAACGAAGACGACGACGACGAGGACGGCGAGGACGAGGAGGAGGACGGCGACAGAGGCGTGGCGGGAGGAGCAGTCCGCCCCGGGCCTCGATGGAGACCTTCGCCGCCCCGCTGCTGCTCAGCTGCAGCGCAGGGGCCGCTCCCTCGCGCGCGCGCTGGAGGGCCGCCGCTGGCCGCAGGCCTCTGAAGGGCCCCGTCCGCGCAGGAAGAGAGGGGAGGGGAGGGGGGGGGGGGAGGGGGAGGGGGAGGGGGGGAGGGGGGGGGGGGGAGGAGGGAGGGAGGAGAGGGAGGGGAGGGGGGGAGGGGGAGGGGAGGGGGGAGGGGAGGGGAGGGGGAGAAGGGGGAGGGGGCAAGCTAGGTGCGCTCGCGTCGCATATCTGACATCCTACCCCTCCCTCCCATCCCTTACCATGGCGCAGATCCCCTCTCTACTCGCACAGTCGGATGTCGAGCAGGGCAATGATCCCGAAAGGGAACGCGATGCATTGTAGAGCACGGCATGGCATGGCGTAGAAGAGCACCGCAAAGCGTAGCATCAACCGAGCATTGCATTGCATGCCGTGGCATAGCACGGGAAATGACGCCAGCGCTGCAGCGGGAGCACGAGTCAAAACGAGCGGAAGCGCGGAAATGAGGCCAGCGCTGCAGCGGGAGCACGGGAGCACGATTCGGAACGAGCGGAAGCACGGAAATGAGGCCAGCGCTGCAGCGGGAGCACGATTCGGAACGAGCGGAGCCCGAAAATGAGGCCGGCGCCTCAGCGAGAGCAGCATTTTGAAAAAATGCAGGCGAAAACCCAACTCCGGGGAAACCTGTGTAAAAAAACAGTGCGCGAGGGGGGGGGTCGGACACTCCTGGGCCGTCATCAGGGGAAGAGGGAGAATAGTATTCATATCGAGTAATTGTAGAGGGTGAGGGGGGGAGAGGGGGATAGGGGGGGGAGTGGGAGGGAGGGGGGGAGGGGAGGGGAGGCCCTCCACCTCCAGGGGCCGCTGGGCGCCCCCCGCCCCCGGAATTTCCTAGGAGCCCCCCCTCTGGAAGCCTTCGCAAGCACGCACTAAAAATCAGAAAGGCACCCCGAAACCCGGTCTTCGAACCTCGATCCTCCTCCTCCGAAACTTCGAACCATCGAGCATTCAAGGCTCGAAACTCAAAATCCTCGAACCTTCGAATCTTGAAGCCTCGAACCTTATCCTCCTGCTGCGCCTTCTGTTCCTCGCCGGCTCGGCGGACGAACGCCGATGGTCCCTAAGGCGCGACCTGCCACAGGGTGGGAATTAGAGGAAGAGGGAAACGCAGCGCGCGAAAACAGGGTGGAGAAGAGCAGGTCTTTCACCACCCAGCAAGTTGGGACGGTTAGACAGTGGGAGAAGCCCATGCTGCATACCGCGGCCGCCAAGCATCAAGTGTCCTTGCGGTCCCCGAGTATCCCGCCGCGCATACTCGACGAGTGACGACACCATGAACAATATACCCCGCCCGCCAGGCCTCAAGTGTCCATCCTCGCTTCCTCGACGATTGATGGCACAATGAAATTACGCAAGCATCAAGCACAACGACACGGATAACACATAGCAAACGCATACATACGCAGCAAGCATGAGCAACCGATGTACATAAAACATCCACGAATTGCGACATCACGCGAATACTTAAGAATCAAACACCGCCGCATGACCGAACAACATGCACATACCACAAATACACATAACACCGGCACATAATCATCGCACATGTGCATATATATATATATATATATATATATATAAGTGTAAGCCATACGTGGGCAGCACTGCTTGCATACACTGTGCAAACACATATTCCACGATCCGGGCAGGCGCCCGTATCATGTGTGTCATACGCGTACAACACATGACCGTACAAACTTACCATAGCCGCCGAACAACGCGGACGACCATCACAACAAAATAAACAAGAACGGGCATGCACAATGGAAACATATATCACCATGTCATGCCAGTCCGACGAGATCCGAACGCATTAGCAACCGTACAATGAACGACAGACGCCGCGGCAGACACATACGACACATTGACGAAGCATTCCAGTGTCACAGTGGCCCCAGAGAAACCCAGAGCCGCAACGACGACAAATAACAATCGTGACGGCAGATCGCATTAATATACCTGGCAGCTTGACAAGACGCACATCGATAACTCATACGAGCTCGTATCATACACAAAGACGCACAGCACGGTAATATGCGTTAATACATACATGTATCCCATGGCGAATGCAGCACAGCGATCGCCACGACGTCACACTGGCCCGGCAATCACAACGCGCAGGATCAACCCACCTGATAAGACAAACTGACAGAGGCACTCCACGATGAACCAGGTAGGACAAGCATCACGACGCCACGCCGACCCGAGATAGGCAGTCGTAGCAACGGCAACATGTTTTGTACCCCTTCCAGTTCTCGCTGGAATATTTAGTTCTTGTTCAGAAAACGGTGGGCTCTACGCAGCGAAAAGACGATCCACATCAGAACAAGATCAGGTTGCACATCCCGCGGCAAAATCATCATTACAGGCGTCACGGCGCCACGTCGGCTCGAAACCTAGGCACGCGCACCAACGAGCGATTTGAAACGACATATGCCATGGCAGACGAAACTAGAAAACTTGAGGCCGCATGCGAAGACCGATTCCACGAGTAAACATGCATGACAGGCCTCACGCCGCCACGCCAGCCCGAGGAGAACCAATCGCAACAACGGCATCTCAGAAACGACAGGCGCCATGGCGGACATGCATATGGCAAGACGAAGTGCCAGCGGCCCAAGCCGCTGCCAGCGCCGCCCCCGGAGGAGGAGGACGAGGTAGAGGAGGAGTGGGAGGAAAGCAGGACGACGAGGCAGGAGCGGGAAAGTGGGCCCACATAAAGCAAAACCTCCTCATCTGCCCACATTCTCTTTCCTCCGCCGCCATCTCTTCTGCCTCCTTGCCGCCTTCTCGTACGCACAAAGCCAATACGGCAAGTTCGTGTCGCGGAGACTACGGCGTTGATTTCTGACACCGCGTGGATCGTTCAACCTTGAACGGTCGGCGGCTGATCGATAGCGCAGATCGTTCGCCATCGGCCAGGTCCAGGCAACCGCGGGCGTTCAACCCTGAACGCCCGCGCTCGGTTCGCAGCTGCGTCGATATGATGCGAAACCACCATAATCGTGAGCAAAGCTGGGGCGGCATGCCGCAGGTTTCGGTGGGCATCTCTCGGCGAAGCAAAGCAATGGTCCACACCCTCCTCTCCTCCTCCTCATCCTCCTCCTCCTCCTCCTCCTCCTCCTCCTCCTTCTCCACCTCCTCCCTCCCTCCCTCGCGCCCGATCCTTCAGGCGCCACGCGAAGTGGTCGATCCAGGTCCCGCACCACTGGGCGGGCGCCGCGCGGGGGCGCTGGCCCATGCCCCCTCGCACAATCCCTCCCCCTCCTCATACCTTCTCCGCCTCCTCCTGCATCTCTCTCATCCTCCCTCCCCCTTTCCTCCTCCGCCTGTTTCTCCTCATCAACCTCATCCTCCTCCTCCTCTTCTTCCTCCGTCGTTATCCCCACTCTTGTTTCCCTCACGCAGTGGTCAGTCAGTCAGTCGTCGTTATCCCCTCTCCTCCTCCTGCTGCTGCTCCTCCTCCTCCATCTCCTCCTCCTCCTCCTCCTCCTCCTCCTCCTCCTCCTCCTCCTCTGCCTCCGCCACCTCCGCTATGTTCCGCCTCATCATCATCATCATCATCATCATCATCATCACCATCATCACCATCATCGTCATCTTCAACACGATCAACAGCATCATCAACATCATGCTCATCATCATCATCATCATCATCATCATCATCATCATCATCATCATCAGCATCATCATCATCATCATCATCATCATCATCATCATCATCATCATCATCATCATCATCATCATCATCATCATCATCATCATCATCATCATCATCATCATCATCATCATCATCATCATCATCATCATCATCATCATCATCATCATCATCATCATCATCATCATCATCATCATCATCATCATCATCATCATCATCATCATCATCATCATCATCATATTATCATCATCAGCGTCATCATCATCAACATCATCTTGATCATCATCAGCAGCAGCATCATCATCAAAAGCATTACCATCTCCATCACCATCACCACAACCACCATCATCTTCAACATCATCGCAATCATCAACATCAGCATTATCAACATCAGCATCCTCATCATCATCATCAGCATCAACATCAACAGCAACATCAGCATAAACAGCAGAACCAGCATCAGCATCAGCATCATCAACATCATTACCATCATCATCACCATCACCATCATCATCATCATCATCATCAACATCATCATCATCATCATCACCATCGCCGTCGCCATCACCATCATGCTCATCCTCCTCCGCCCCTTCCTCCTCCTGATCATCATCATCGTCAACATGATTACCATCTCCATCACCATCACCACCACCATAATTTTCAGCATCATCACCACCATCATCAACATCAGCATCAACATCAACATCATCATCAGCTTCAGCATCCTCATCATCATCCTCATCATCATCCTCATCATCATCAACATCAACATCAACATCATCTTCACCATCATCAGCATCATCATCAGCATCATCAACACCATTCCCATTTCCATCACCATTACCATCACCATCATCAGTATCATCATCATCATCATCATCATCATCATCACCATCGCCGTCGCCATCACCATCATTATCATCCTCATCCTCAGCCTCATCCTCACCCTCCTCCTCCTCCTCCTCCTCCTCCTCCTCCTCCTCCTCCTCCTCCTCCATTCCTTACCCTTATTAAATAACTTCCCCCTGTCGCACCCCGAGGCCAATTTTTAGGGCGGGCCGGACGTTTCGCCTGAGACTTCCTCAACATTCATGACCCTGAAGCTTGAAAATTGGCATCAGCTTCACAGATGGAAGGTAGGTGGTTTTCAAAATGTGGCTCTAGCCTTGGCGCCGCGCAGATTCGTTTCAAACATTTGCAAGAGCTTCACGGGTTGAGGGCGGGTCGCTTTCAAAATGTGGCTCTCGCCTTGGCGCCGCCCACATTTGTTTTCAAAACTTGCAAGAGTTTCACGGATTGAGGGCGGGTGGTTTTCAAAATGTGGCTCTCGCCTTAGCGCCGCGCACATTCGTTTAAAAAATTGCAAGGGGTTCACGGATTGAGGGCAGGTGGTTTTCAACATGTGGCTCTCGCCTTGGCGCCACGCACATTCGTTTTAAACATTTGCAAGAGCTTCACGGGTTGAGGGCGGGTCGCTTTCAAAATGTGGCTCTCGCCTTGGCGCCGCCCACATTTGTTTTCAAAATCTGCAAGAATTTCACGGATTGAGGGCGGGGCGTCTTCAAAATGTGGCTCTCGCCTAAGCGCCGAGCACATTCGTTTTCAAACATTGCAAGAGTTTCACATGTTCAGGGCGGTTCCTTTTCAACATGTGGCTCTCGCCCTAGCACCGCGCACTTCTGGTTAAACAATTGCAAGAGTTTCAGAGGTTCCCATGGTCGATGTACCAGAAATATATATATATATATATATATATATATATGGGGGGGGGGAGACGGGTAACCGCCGCGAAGCTTCAAAGGCTGCCACACCGCATGCGCTGCCTGTTGAAAGCGCCAGCACTAGCAAGAGGAGCCACCGGTGGCAATGATTGCCCCGGCGAACGGTCGGGGATGGGGCGGAAATTCGGGCAGTTATAACGATACGAATTTACACGAAAATGTATCGGCGCTGCGCCGGGAGCAGGGCGAGACGAGGGGAGGAGGAAAGGGACAATCAAAACTACGAACAAGCAGCACTGCCACCACGGGAGGTCCAACACCCGCTGGGAGCGCAGCAGCTCCTCCGAGCCGCACGACATAACTCGTGCATCAGACACTCGCGGCAGGAACCTCCTAGTATTTCCAAGGACCAGGCAAAATGCATGGCGCCTCATCTGTCGGGACGGGGCAGCCAGAAGAGAGAGCTGGACTCACAGCATATCAAGAGAGTGCTGACACTATCCCCAAGATAGTGAAGCATAAAGAACATGACTAAAGACCAAGTGCAAGCAGGTCGACCCGGTCCTGCCCATGCAGCGGAAAACCACGGAACATATGTCAAGAGAATGGCGAGGGAGGGGTTCACGATTTTGAGGGCGCAACAATTACGATGATTCGCGGAGTTGAGGTCACAGAAATGACGTTCTGGCGCGATTCAGGTCCGTGGCGTTGGAATACTGAGAATAATTGTTTGGCATGCTTCAAAATCTCAAACGGTTGTCTTCCAACGAGGCAGGACCTTCTGTGGGAATGAACCGTTGTAGGGGCCTATGAGGAGGGCGTTTGGGGGGACGGTTGATTCCAACATCGTTGGTGACTCTTGGGTTTACACTGGTTCTCCTCCTCCTTCTCCCACTTAGCATCATCATCACCACCACCATCACCATCACCAACATCATCATCATCATCATCATCATCATCATCATCATCATCATCATCATCATCATCATCATCATCGTCATCATCATAATCATAATCATAATCATAATCATCGTCATCATCATCATGACTTCCATATTCTCCTCCTCCAGCGTTTCCTCCCCTACCCCTCCTCCTTCCCCCTCATCCGTTTGTTTACCTCCGCGTTCAGCCTCCTTCTACTCCTCCTCCTCCTCCTCCTCCTCCACCTACTTCTCGCACTAATCGCTCCGCATTCCTCTTCCTCTTCCTCCTCCTCCTCCTCATGAACCCCTGGGTCGTCCTCATGATTGCATTATCTCCTCTCCCTCCCCCATCCGCCCTTCATCCCTCCTTCCCTCCCCTCATGAACCCTGTTTCCTTTCAAACCACAATAGACTCAGGAGGTGACCACAGTCTCGGGGTTCATTGTGGGGTGCCTCCTCCTGCGGATTGGGGACCTTGGCTTCCATGCCCAAGGCAACACCTGGCAGCCCCGAGGCTTGCAAATCGGTAGCTCTGCGGAGCTCGCGGTGGAGATCGCGGACATGCACACTCAACTCGCGGTGGAGATCGCGGGTGGAGGCGGCTGCGACGACCCTCAACTCGCTCGCGAAGGACGCCATGCACGGGCTGCCGAACCAGGAGGAGTCCAAGAGGATGGGGACCACGAGCCCGCTGGTCTCCGACATTGGCTCCGAAGACGGCACCAAATTGCAACGCGCGTGCGACAGTGGAAGATCTCTACGGGCCAAACGCCGGTGGCTAAATTTAAAGACCTGGCAAAAAAGATCCAATGCGATTTGCGCCAAATCAACCTCGAGTTCAAGGAGGTGCGCAGATACGACCTTGAGCTGTTCACGGCTGCGCTGAAGATACAGGATACAGCTGAACGAAACGTATATGCACACGGGCAACGTTCTGACTAAGGCCGACTCGAATCAGATCTTGACAACACCTGCGAAGAGCCGAGCAGCACGCAGAACCTTGCCAAGGTGACGCAGAATGAGGCGGAGCTCCAAAGCGAATCCCACAAACCCTCTGGGTGCAGGTGGTCTAAAGATGTCCTTCTTTCCTCTTCGAAAAAACCCTCTTCCCCTGCGGGAAGGGGGATACCCCTCCCCCCACCCCCTCCCCTGGACCTGGACGGGGGGGTTCGCGAGCGGTCAGGGCGTCCAAGATAGCCTGAAATGGCTCCAAGAGGGCCTCAGAGAGCCCAAGATGGCCTCCAATCGCTCAAGATAGCCCAGCATGGTTCAAGATAGGTAACAACATGCCTCCAAGAGGCCCCAAGAGGGCCACAAGACGCTGTTGGCGACTCCTCAGGACCTCCTCGAGAACCGAGAAGTCTCTGTAAAACAAACGCTGGCATTGAACAAATCACGACGTAGGAGATCGAGGTAGGAGAAAGTGCAGACACGCACGGGGATCAGAAAGCGGTCGATCGCATCACTGCCCCTCGGCCATGGAAGAAGTTCGGGAAGAGGTCAAGTCCATCCTTCCTCTCCTGCTCCTGCTCCTGCTCCTCCTCCTGCTGCTCCCCCTCCCAGTGAGGCCGATCGGCCCTGTGAGCCCCGCGAGGCCGGTGGGCCCCATGAACCCTACGAGGCCGAAAAGCCCTGCGAGCATTGCAGGCTGCGCTCTGCATGAGCTTTGGGTGGTTTGAACCCCGTGTGAGAAGCCGACGGGCCCTGTCTATCCCGCGAGGTCGACCGTATGCAAGAGTTCCGTGAGCCCTAGGAGCCCGATGGGTTGCATGGGCCCTATGGCCCCATGATCCTTATGCCGGTGAGCCCTGTGAGCCCCGCAAAACCTATTGCGCGTATCAGCCCTGACGGGCGCAATGCGGCCGATGGGCCTTGTGAACCTTATGAAACCGATGGTCCCTACGAGCCCAAGAGGCCGACAGGCCCTGTTAGCCCGATGAGGCCGATAATCCTGATGAGCCCGATGGGCCACCTGAACCCTATGAAGCCTGGTCCAATCATGAGGCCCATGCGGCATGGGCAACACACACTGGGAGGCCGCTGGGCCATCTGAATCCTGCGACGCCTCTTGTCGAGTGAACCATATAAGGCCGACTGGGCTTGTGAGCCCTATGAGGCCTTGCTGCTCGCGACACTCACGCCGCGCTCGCACGTGCCCATATGGGGCCAATTAGCCCAATGAGCCCCACGAGGCCGATCGGCCGAGGAGCGAACCCCATGAGATCTACGAAAACAGCGGGCCGTTGGGGCCTTATGAGCCCCATTCGCCCCACGAGCCTCATAGGCGCTATAATCGTTGCCGGCCCTGTTCGCCGCAGGAAGCCCATGAACCCTGTTCGCTCCCGCGGGCCCCGTGGACTCCATGAGCTCCACGCGCGCATGAGCAGCGGGGCCCCTCTACACTACTAGGCAGCGTGGACGCGAGATCGGTTGATCACGGGGCAGGATGGGGAGAGACCAGAAAAAGGCGTGGGAGGAGGGGGGAGAGTGACGACGAAGTGCTGGTGGGATGAAAAGAACAAAAGAAACCAGTATAAGGTGCAAGGGCGAGTAAGACGGGGGACACTGCGGGCGAGCGGTGGAAGTGCACGCCAACAACGCACTACGATCGGCGCTCGCCGCGCCCAAGCGGGAGCGCACTTTTTATTCAAAAAATGCACGGCGGCGAGGCGATATCGACATTTCGCTGCGACGTGCGCCGCGCCCGACTCCCGCCACGCATTGCGCAACGTCGACGAAAGAACGCCCATGCAAGGAGGAATGCAATACTTCGCATGAGGAGGCGAGGGGGGGATAAGGAGGCGGAGGGGAAGGGGAAAGAAGCAGGCGGGAGGGAGGAGAAGGAAACGCAAGGTTTCGGCAGAAAGAAGAGGATGAGAAAACCCACGCACCCTAGGCCGATAGAAACATAAAATCCTCGCAGGGCCAAGGCGGGCAACTGGGGCTCACTCATGGGCTTCATCGGCCCCATAAGGCCGACAGAACCCATCGGCATCATAGGGCTCAGTGGGGCACCGCCCAAGTGAGCGAGCACGCAGCGCTGCCTCCCCTGAGGGCACCGCCGCATGGGCCTCGCTGGGCCCAGGGGGCCTGTCGGCCCGATAGGGCTGATGGGCCCATCAGCCTCATAGGTTTCACGGGGCCCGTCGACTTCACGGGTCTCATAGGGCCCTTCGACCTCATAGGGCCGGTCTCGGTGCTCTCCCCGACAGCCTCTGGGGAACGTGCAAGATGGCATCGCGCACTCTGGGAGCCTTGCGCTTTAACCCAGGGCGCTCGGATCTCTGCGGCCCGAACATGCCCTTTTCCCCGAACGTCAATTTGTTCCTCGAACATAGACTTTGTTTTCGGGGGAGGGGGGGGGGCGTCGAGGGGGGGGTGGGCTCCCCCAAGGTTTATGGCATGGCGCTTTCGCCGGAGACTTCCCCGGACATGCTGTTTGCCCCCCCGGGGTGTTTGGCCCCCCCACCGCCTCCAAACAAAAGTTCATGTTCGAGCCCACGGCATAGAGTTTAGCGCCGATGGCCAAGGGCATAAGGATTCGGGAGAACGGCGGGTCCCCGATGAGGCGCGCGGCCACGTGCTCAGGGCCTTGGGCGCACGGTTTCACGGTGAGGGCGGACGCAGTTGCTGCTCGGGGTAGAATGCATGTCCAAGAGCTCGTTTTGCTCTTCCATAGCCTCTCGAAAAGCCTGCACGAAAACCTTCTGGAGAGCCTCTGCAGGAGCCTCCTGAAAGCTCTTGGAGAATTTCTGGATGGGACCCTGGACGAGCCTGCGCATGAGCCTCTGGAGGGCCCTCTCGAAAAACCTCTGGAGGGGCCTCTGAGGAAGCCCCTGGAGGATGCCCTGGAGGAGCCTCTGGTGGAGCCTGTGGAAAGCTTCCTGAGAACTTCTGGAGAGCCTCTGGGAGAGCCTCTGAGAGGAACCACTGGGTGGCCGCTGGAGAAGCTTGGAGCCGAGCCTCTGGAGGAGCCTCTGGACGGACGAGACTCTGTGGGAGCCTCTGGAGGAGCCTGCGGAGGCCACCGTGGGCACTGCTTGCGATGGAGAGCCGACTGCAGGCGCGCGCAGCAGCCGGACTCTCTGCAGGGGCCTCAGGATGAGCCTCTGGAGGAGCCCCTGGGAAGGCATCTGGAGAAACCTCTGGAGAAGCCCCCGACGAGTTCCTGGAGGGTTTCTGGAGAAGCCCCTGGACGAGCCTCTGGTGGAGCCTCCGGGGGGGCCTCTGAAGAGCCTGTGAAGGAGCCTTTCAAGGAGCATTCCAAGGAACCTCTGGATGAGCACCATGGGGAGCCTCAGAGAAAGACCCAGGAAGAACTCCTGGAGGAGCCGCTGGTGGAACCTCTGGATGAACCTCTGGAGGAGCCTCTGGAGAGCTTCTGGTGAGCTTCTGGAGAGCCTTTGGGGGAACTCAAACCACAAGAAAACCTTTGAGGGGAGCCACGGGGGAAGCTTTTGGGGGGGCCTGCGAACGAGCCTCTGGACGAACCGCTGTGGGAGCCTTTGGGGGGCCCCACGGAGGACACGGTGGCCATTGCTTGTGATGGGGAGCCGACCGCAGGCGTGCGCCTTTGGAAACCCTTGGACGAGTGCCCAGAGAAGCCTCCGGAGGAGTTTCTGGAAGAGCCTCTGGAGGAATCTCTGCAGGAGCCCCTGGATGAACCCCCATGGACAGTTTCTGGAAAAGCTTCTGCTACATCATTTGGCAAAGCCCCTGGAGGAGCTTCTGGTGGAGCCTATGGAGGAGCCTCCGGACGATGTTCTAGAAAATCTCTGGAAAGCGTCAAAAAAACGCATTGCTTTCCTGTTTCCCCCTAGCGCGCCGTCAACTTATAGCGGTGGGGGGTGTCCCTTCGGGGGGGCCCATAGGTCAACTCAACCGCCCTCTGCTCTGCCCCATTCCGCATGCCCCCTCCCTCTCCCCATCCTCGTTCCCCCTACTCCCTCCTCCCACCCCCCTCTCTTTTTCCCGTTCCCCCCTCCCTCCCTCCCTCTGCCTTCCCCCTCCTCCCTTGCCCCTGATGCCCCTTCCCTCCTCCGCGGCGGCGGCGGTATTTATCCTGGGGGCGAGGGGCGGCTGCGCTGAAGATAAAAAGCACGCGCGATTATGACTAGCATTGCTGCCATATGCAATGACAGCAGAACACTGTCACCGCCGAGCCGCAAAGGACTACAACGCTGAAGGGAATCGCGCACCGAGCTCGATGTACATCGCGCAGGGTACAAGAGAATTCCTAGGAAACCACAGCACGCGACCGGGCACCGCGCCCAAACAACTTCTGCGCGCCCTGCCTAGATGCAAAGGGGCGTGCCCAGCGGGCGCAGCCTGGAGGCCAACTCGCCCGGATAAGATTGGCACAATCTAGGCTGTGCGCAACTCAACAGCAATTGCAACGCAAGCAATGGACGACCCCAGACTAAAGCCCCGCCCAAGGGTGCGGTGCGATGGCGGAAAGACCTTCAAAAGTTTATGTTTACCGCTGTTTTTCTCTCCCGAGTTTTGGTCTTCGGTTCCCTTTTGGTTTTCGGCGCTCCTTTGGTTTTCGGCCGTGTTTTGGTCTTCGGTGCCTTTTTGGTGTTCGGCGACCCTTTGGTTGTCGACTTTCTATTGGTTTTCGGCGCCCCTGTGGTTTCTGGCGTGCTTTTCAAGTTCGATGACCCTTTGGGTTTTGGCGCCCTTTGGAGTTTCGGTTCTTTTTGTTTTCCGGTGCCCTTTTGGTGTCCGCCGCTGCTTAGGTTTTCGGCGCCCTTTTGGTTTTCGGTGGCTCTTTGGTTTCCGGCGCTCTTTTGGTCGTCGGCGCTCCTTCGGTTTTGGGTTCCCTTTGGGTTGTCGGCGCGCTTTTTGTTTTCGGCGCTCCTTCGGGTCTCGGTGTTCCTTTGGTTTTCGGAGCATCTTTGGTTTTCGGCGCCCCTTTGGTTTTCGGTGCCCTTTCTCGGTGATCGGCGTCTCTTTGGTTTTCGGCGCCCTCTGGTTTTCGCACCCTTTCGGTTTTCGGTCGCCCTTTGGTTTTCGACAGTCTTTTGGTTCTCGGTGCTCTTTTGATCTTCGGCGCTCGGGGGATTCCAAGCCCCCCCGCCCTTTAGCCCAAAAGCGGGGGGCTTCCGGCAGGGAAAGTTCAAAAGAGGGGGGTACAGTCGGCCTTGATTGGACAAGACACGCGAGAGGACACGAGACCCTTCCGAGGGCCACATCGCCACAGGAGTGTAAGAAGGCACGTGTCGCGAGGCACAGGACACAAAGGTACCCTTGAGCTGGTAGGGTCGACCTACTAATCCGAGCCGACTGTAGCTCAGCCCCCCCCCTTTGGAAAGGGAGGGGGGCAGCTTCCAACGCGCGACATTGGGGAAGCGGGGGACTTCCGGCAGGGAATGTTCAAAAGAGGGGGGGGGGGGAGCTAAGCCCCCCCCCCCTGGAAAGAAAGGGGGGTAGCTCCCAAAGCGCGAAACCGGGAAGGGGGGTGGGGGGTAGTGGAGCCCTCCCCCCTTTGGAAAGGGAGGGGGTAGCTTCCAAAGCGCGAAACTGGATAAGGGGGGGGTAGCTGAACGCCCCCCCTTTGGAAAGGAAGGGGGCAGCTCTCTCTGGCTGGACCCCGCCCAGCTGGCGAGGGGCGACCCGACTGCAGGAGGATCCCGCCCCCACGCCCTCGGACTTCGACCGATCCCGAAGTGGCTTGGCCAAGGCTCGGCGTGGGGCCATCATTTCCATGCGGGACCTCTTCAATATTCAGATTCGTTTGTTGTGTCTGCGGTCTGCGGTCTGCGGTCGGTCTGCTTGCGGTCTGCGGTTGTGTCTGTGGTCTGCGGTTTGTTTGTTTGTTTGTTTGTTGTGTCTGCGGTCTGGCGGTCGGACGGAGCGCGGGACACACTCTTCCGCGCAACTTGTGCATTCAGTTCCAGGACCGCCCCGCCGCTGCCATGCCTCTCGCCCCGTGCCGCGATCCTTCTGGTGGGCAGGGGGCGGCCCTTTGAGGCGAGCGGGGCAAGCCAATTGCTCCCCCTTCGGAGGTGTGCGTCTTAGGCGCTTCGCGCGGCATTTTCCTGCAGTGCTTTATCCTCCTCCTCCGCCTCCTCCTCCTCCTCGCTCCTCGCTCCTCGCTCCTCCTCCTCGCTCCTCCTCGCTCCTCCTCGCTCCTCCTCGCTCCCTGGTCCTCGCTCCTCGTTCCTTCGAGCCCTGGGCTGTTCCTACTGCTCCTCCTCCTCCTCCTCCTCCTCCTCCTCCTCCTCCTCCTCCTCCTCCTCCTCCGCCTCCTCCGCCTCCGCCTCCGCCTCCGCCTCCGCCTCCCGCCTCCTCCTCCTCCTCCTCCTCCTCCTCCTCCTCCTCCTCCTCCTCCTCCTCCTCCTCCCTTTCCTCCCAGCTCAAGTCGTGGGCTGTTGAGCTCGGCCGTCGGCGTCCGCCAGTGCGCGTGCGACGGCGGCGCTGCCGAAGCCGCTGGCGCTGGTGCCCGTCCGTCCACGGCGTGCTCGCTGAAGGGCGGCCCGACCTCGGCGTGCTCGTCAAGGGCGGCTCGTCCTCGGCGTGCGACATTGAGCGCAGTTGCTGGGCGGCTCGGCGCCCTCCGCCCGCCGCTGTGGCCCCCGCGGCGCTGCTGGGCGGACCAGCTGGGGGCCCGTCCTGCGCGCGGAGCGGTGGCGCCTGGGGTCCGTGCCGCAAAGCATCTGCCGCGGCTTGCGCTGCCTCGTGGAGGCTGCCCGGACTCCTGGTGCCGCCCGCGGCGTTCACCCTGCCACTGGCCGGGGGGCTGGCGCCAGGGGGGGAGGGGGCCGTGGCGCGGGGCCGAGGCTGGCTGGCGCCATGGGGCCCTGATGCAGTTGGCTTAGTTGGCCAGCCAGAGGCTGGAAGGCAGCACGGCTATCCCCACTCTCGGTGTACGTAAAAGCACAGTGACTAGCTTGGGTGGCCCCGAGGCTGGGTGTCGCAGCGCCACCAATCAATGGCTGTTGAGTTCGCGGAGTATTGCCGTCTCCGCCCTGTCTCCTGCTTCGTCGCCGTATCTCCCTCCTTCCGTGTTTGATCCACGCTGTGGTTGCAAAAACGCCCAAATGTCCTCCTCCTCCTCCTCCTCCTCCTCCTCCTCCTCCTCCTCCTCCTCCTCCTCCTCCTCCTCCCCCCTCCCTCCTCCCTCCTCCCTCCTCCCTCCTCCCTCCTCCCTCCTCCCTCCTCCCTCCTCCCTCCTCCCTCCTCCCTCCTCCTCTCTTCTCTAGCTCCCTCCTCCTCTAGCTCCCCTCCTCCTCCTCCTCCTCCTCCTCCTCCTCCTCTCCCTCCTCCTCCTCCTCCTCCTCCCCTCCCCCCTCCTCCGCCCTCCTCCTCTCCTCCTCCTCCTCCTCCTCCCTCCTCCTCCCTCCTCCTCCCTGCTTCTCCCTCCTCCCCATGTGCCCCCTCCGCCCCAGGGCCCCCCCAGCCTGGCCCTCCGCGGCGCCCGTGCGCTTCCTGTCGCAGTCGTTGAACTTGTCCACCATCTCAAAGCCTGGGCCAGGCCGGCACGCGCACCTACTGCCTCTTCCTCCTCCTCCGCCTCCTCCTCCTCCCCTCCTCCTCCTCCTCCTCCTCCTCCTCCTCCTCCTCCTCCTCCTCCTCCTCCTCCTCCTCTCCTCATCCTCCTCATCCTCATCTCCTTCTCCCTGGCGCCAAGCGCGGCGGCGGGAAATATGAGAGCTAGAGCCACGCGCGCGCTTCGCGCGCGCTTAGGTTCTGTCGAGTCACAGACCCAGGAATCGTTGTGAGAAGAAATTGGTGACGCGACGCGTCGTGGGGGCGTCCTTGGACGTCTGGGGTCTCCTGGGGCCTCTTGAGGGGCCTCCTGGGGGCCTCCTGGCGGCCTCTTGGGGCGGAAGGCTCGAGCTTGCGGTTCGTGGTCCCCCTCTGGGCCCCCTCTTGGGCCCGTCTTGGGGCCCTCTTGGGCCATCTTGGGCGCCTCTTGGGCCGTCTTGGGGCCCTCTTGGGCTGTCCTGGGGCCCTCTTGGAAGCTTCTTGGGCCGTCTTGGGGCGGTCTTGGGCGCCTCTTGGGCCGTCCTGTAACGTCGGAAAGCCCAAAAGACAACTTTGTTGAAAATGTACGTTTTACGAAGGGAATGGGCCAATCTTTGCGTCTAGGGGCCCTCTTGGGACGCATGTTGGAGGCTTCTTGGGGCCTCTTGGGGGCGTCCTTGGACGTCTGGGGTCTCCTGGGGCATCTTGAGGGGCCTCCTGGAGGCCTCCTGGCGGCCTCTTGGGGCGGAAGGCTCGAGCTTGCGGTTCGTGGGCCCCCTCTGGGCCCCCTCGTGGGCCCGTCTTGGGGCCCTCTTGGGCCATTTTTTTTTTTTAAGAGCCATCGCGAACAATGCAAACTCAGGAGCACCTCGTCATGAGAGCGGGCAGGATGCGCCATGTGCCAGCCTCCCAACCTGTATAGTAAGGACCTCCTCCACCACCCCCACCATCCCCCAGCAGCTCCTCCACCTCTTCCGAGCACCCGCGCCGGCGGCCGGGAAACTCCTGGGGCCGCCAAGAGAGACTCGCCACTGCACACAAGCCTCATCATACCTAGCAGCGCAGCGCATGCTCCAATCTTTCCCACTAGGTAGACAAGATGATACACTCAGGAAGCAGGGTCCCGCATGTTGTTCATGTGGGGTGCCTGGTCGAGTGATGGAAGCGAGAAGGAAGGAGGAGGAGCGAAGGAGAGAAACAAGTAGCGAAGGAACAAGATGCTGTTGATGCGTACGCTAATGCATATTCGACTATTGGATCACGCAGCGCGGGAACAACATGGCATCGTAATCCAAAAAACTGAGCTTAGAATACCTGCTGCCGAATAAGACATCTCCTGCGCAGGGGAATGATTAAGAAGCTGCGCTCAACAGAATTGTCTCTTCTTGCCATAAGTGAACCACATGCTGAAGACATTGAGGGTTTTATTCCCGCCAGCCCATGGTGCTCGCAAAGCAACACCCACGGTGCTTTGATTGGTCCGCTCCACCATGCCTTTCATGCAATCGTGGCCGTCGTCCTGACCGAAGCACCATTTCCATTTGAGAATGTCATAATAGAACTGGAGGTATGACCCAGGCATGATGGCGAACAAATCATGCACGCCTTTTTTGGGGCACTGGTACGGGAACAGGACCTTTCTGAAATCTGCATCGGGCCATTGGTCGATGGGCACCTGCCACACGGTGTCGTGACGTAATATGAGGACCAAATTGTATTTGACCGCCACGTACGACCTGTTCGACGTTCCATATTCGCTGCCGAGCAAGCCATGCTCAGCACTGTAGTTTCGGAGCTGGTCGATCGCCCACATGATATTTGTTCTCTGGTGACCACTTGCATTCTGGCTCTGCATCTTAACGCGCTCGCGCCCGATCCTGGAAACAATCCTCTCGTCAGTCAGGTTGCACACCCGGTCAGTCACGACGACGTCCACCTCATTGCCGTAACGCTCAAATCGAGCGATCACGTTTCGCACCAACGAATCCGTTGCTCTCCCCTGCCTCTCGAGGGACTCCGTGTCGTTCACGCAGCTCGCATTCTTTCGATACTTGCCGCCCTTCCCGCGAAAGCTGGCGCCTCGGAGCACGATGGCAACACGCCCACCGCTCGGGAAGCCCACTCCGTGGATGCCGGTGTCCGGTGCGCCGTCGAAGTGCCCTCCCTCGTACGGGTCAGACACGTTTTCGTCGGGATCATCGTGCTGCTGAACCCCGACGCGACCCTCCAGCCTTATCCTCTCTGGGCTCCTCTCTCGCGCATGGCCGTGAGCGTCTGCAATATGAAGCCCCACTGCTACGGGAAGGAATAAGCATAACAACAACAGCATGGCCAAGAGCGAACCAGCAGACGTACTTGGTCCCCGAACGTGGGGGCCTGATCGTTATGCAGACGGACAGGATCGGTATGAATATAAGTGTGAGCAGTGTCGGTGCCAAACTGGCTTGAGCCACGACGGCTTGAGCCAAAATGGCTACGGAGGGCCCTCTTGGGCCATCTTGGGCCGTCTTGGGGCCCTCTTGGGCTGTCCTGGGGCCCTCTTGGAAGCTTCTTGGGCCGTCTTGGGGCGGTCTTGGGCGCCTCTTGGGCCGTCCTGTAACGTCGGAAAGCCCAAAAGACAACTTTGTTGAAAATGTACGTTTTACGAAGGGAATGGGCCAATTTTTGCGTCTAGGGGCCCTCTTGGGACGCATGTTGGAGGCTTCTTGGGGCCTCTTGGGGGCGTCCTTGGACGTCTGGGGTCTCCTGGGGCCTCTTGAGGGGCCTCCTGGGGGCCTCCTGGCGGCCTCTTGGGGCGGAAGGCTCGAGCTTGCGGTTCGTGGTCCCCCTCTGGGCCCCCTCTTGGGCCCGTCTTGGGGCCCTCTTGGGCCATCTTGGGCGCCTCTTGGGCCGTCTTGGGGCCCTCTTGGGCTGTCCTGGGGCCCTCTTGGAAGCTTCTTGGGCCGTCTTGGGGCGGTCTTGGGCGCCTCTTGGGCCGTCCTGTAACGTCGGAAAGCCCAAAAGGCGACTTTGTTGAAAATGTACGTTTTACGAAGGGAATGGGTCAATTTTTGCGTCTAGGGGCCCTCTTGGGACGCATGTTGGAGGCTTCTTGGGGCCTCTTGGGGGCGTCCTTGGACGTCTGGGGTCTCCTGGGGCCTCTTGAGGGGCCTCCTGGGGGCCTCCTGGCGGCCTCTTGGGGCGGAAGGCTCGAGCTTGCGGTTCGTGGTCCCCCTCTGGGCCCCCTCTTGGGCCCGTCTTGGGGCCCTCTTGGGCCATCTTGGGCGCCTCTTGGGCCGTCTTGGGGCCCTCTTGGGCTGTCCTGGGGCCCTCTGGAAGCTTCTTGGGCCGTCTTGGGGCGGTCTTGGGCGCCTCTTGGGCCGTCCTGTAACGTCGGAAAGCCCAAAAGACAACTTTGTTGAAAATGTACGTTTTACGAAGGGAATGGGCCAATTTTTGCGTCTAGGGGCCCTCTTGGGACGCATGTTGGAGGCTTCTTGGGGCCTCTTGGGGGCGTCCTTGGACGTCTGGAGGCCATCTTCAGCATCTCGGAGCCCTCTTGGAGGCCTCTTGGAAGTTTCTTGGGCCGTCTTGGGCGCTCCTGGGGCCGTCTTGTCTGACCGGGGAGGCCTCCGGCAAGCCCCGACGAGCCTCCGGGCCCCCCGGAGCCCACATTTGTGGTCGAGGTCCCGGCCCCGGGCCCCCGGACCCGGTGCGCCGTTATATGTATACAATGGAACTCATGCATCGCACCATGTTTGGAATCCCTTCAGGTATCGCTCCAGCCCTGTTCCACTCCTGGGTCGAAGATCGACGACGCCTCAGGAGACGCCAGCGCGATACGGTGCATACGGGTCGTCCGCGGAGGAAGGGGGCGGGGCACGCATACCGATTCGCCACCAGCAGGAGGCAAGCCTCGAACGGGTGGTCCAATTCGACGACTGGCGGGGGTCGCCCCTCAGCAGAGGCAGGGCACGCTGCCTGGGGAGAGACGGGGAGAGGCGGGAAAAAGCAGGCTAGAAGAGCGGAAGATGTATGGAGGGAGCTTTGGAATCGAGGTTCGACCATCGATCCTCGTCGTGACAGTCGTCGGTATCGTCCGAGATCTGGGAATGCAGCAGCACGCACAGGGCCCAGCCGGAGCCGCCGAGCGGCCCGCCGCGCCGCCCGCGCGGAGGGGAGGGGGAACTTCGAGGATCGAGGATCGAGGAGGGAAGATCGAGGAGGAGGAGGAGGAGGAGGAGGAGGAGGAGGAGGAGAAAGAGAGGAGGAAAGGAGGAGGAGGAGGAGGCGGAGGAGCGGCGCAAACCCTTACGAACCAAGACAAGGCTGAAGTGCATCCTGCCCACCTCCTGCTTCCTGCTCCTGCCTCCTCCTCCTCCTCCTCCTCCTCCTCCTCCTCCTCCTCCTCCTCCTCCTCCTCCTCCTCCTCCTCCTCCTCCTCCTCCTCCTCCTCCTCCTCCTGCTCCTCCCACCAGGGTGGGAGGGGAGAAGGGGGGGGCAGCGGAGGGCGCTGACAAGGCAGGGGTCGGCGCCGTTCTCGGTGAGGAAGCCGAAGAACTTCTGGTAGTCCATGCAGTTCTTCTTGCAGTCCTCGGAGGGGGATAGAGAGGGGGGAACGTCAGGGGGAGACTGGCTCAAGAGGGGGGAAAACGTCGAGCTGGAATCGACGGCACATCGCCAGCAGATCGGCTACAGTGGGGGCTCGGCCACAAGAAACCTCCGCAAGAAACCCAACCCTGAAATACGCGATCTGTTCCGTGAAAATCCACACGTGTCGATCGAAAATCGTCATGATCTGATTGGGAGCCCGTCAAAATCCAAGAAACCCAGGGCACCCTGGCAAAATCCAAGTGGTTTCTTGGCACGCGCCCCCACTGTATGGTGAACGAGCGACGCGCGAAGCGCCCCTGGCAGGGGACGGGCCGACTAGAGCGCCCTGCGCGGGGCGAGACCGTGGCCGCCTCAGAGCTCCTTCGCGGCGCCATCCAGAGGTGCTGACAAAAAAACCCTCGCCACCACAGGAGGAGGATGGAGGATCGAGGATCCCCGTCCTCCTCCTCCTCCTCCTCCTCCTCCTCCTCCTCCTCCTCCTCCTCCTCCTCCTCCTCCTCCTCCTCCTCCTCCTCCTCCTCCTCCTCCTCCTCCTCCTCTCCTCCTCCTCCTCCTCCTCCGCCTCCTCCTCCTCCTCCTCCTCCTCCTCCTCCTCCTCCTCCTCCCCTCCTCCTCCTCCTCCTCCCTCCTCCTCCTCCTCCTCCTCCTCCTCCTCCTCCTCCTCCTCCTCCTCCTCCTCCTCCTCCTCCTCCTCCTCCTCCCCTCCTCCTCCTCCTCCTCCTCCTCCTCCTCCTCCTCCTCCTCCTCCTCCTCCTCCTCCTCCTCCTCCTCCTCCTCCTCCCTCCTCCTCCTCCTCCTCCTCCTCCTCCTCCTCCTCCTCCTCCTCCTCCTCCTCCTCCTCCTCCTCCTCCTCCTCCTCCTCCTCCTCCTCCTCCTCCTCCTCCTCCTCCTCCTCCTCCTCCTCCTCCTCCTCCTCCTCCTCCTCCTCCTCCTCCTCCTCCTCCTCCTCCTCCTCCTCCTCCTCCTCCTCCTCCTCCTCCTCCTCCTCCTCCTCCTCCTCCTCCTCCTCCTCCTCCTCCTCCTCCTCCTCCTCCTCCTCCTCCTCCTCCTCCTCCTCCTCCCTCCTCCTCCTCCTCCTCCTCCTCCTCCTCCTCCTCCTCCTCCTCCTCCTCCTCCTCCTCCTCCTCCTCCTCCTCCTCCTCCTCCTCCTCCTCCTCCTCCCGAGTGGCGATCGCCCCGGGACGGCCCGTCGAGCCTAGGAGCACAGGGACGCAGACGGGGCGGGAAAGTGTGGGCGACCACTCTTCTCTGCGGCCGATGGGTCTCTCTGAGGTCCGGTGGGTGGTTTGCGGTCCCACGCACGCCCGGATTGGCTTCTTGGCATCGACCCATTTCAGGTTCCAGAATCACCTTGGAATCGTTCCGGGGTGAGAATTGGAACCTGAAGCGGGTGATCTTCCATCTGGGCGCTCTCGAGAGCCTTATGGGCCGCCTCTCGGGGATAGGGAGGGGGTGTACCCGAGCCCCAGAAATTATAATTTTCCACATGAAATCTCTGATCAAGGAGCCTTTTTCTCGCCATGGGGTCCTCCCGCCCAGTGTCGGGAGCGCCCGAATGGATTTTCACCCTGGAACCGTTCCAGGGTGAAAATCCATCCGGAATTTCCCCCAGTGCAAAACGGTGCTATCGGGGATGGGGAAGTGGTGTACCCGAGCCCCCCAAAATCGTCATTTTCCGAATGATATCTCTTATTGTTGAAAGATGCAAAAAAGCCCCTACCCTGGTTTACAAGTGCGTGGTCCGCAAACCTCCTGGGAGCTCCCACGGGCCAGAGAGCCCCCAGGACGCCGCGCGACGCGCGCGATGTGCAGGGCTCACCCTGTCAGCCCACAGGAGGTTCAGCGCACGGCGCCTCGTCAACCAGGGTAGGGGCGTTCTGAACGCCCTTGCTGTTGGGGGGGGACTGACGAAAGCAGGGGGAGGGGGCGCGGACCTGGAGTCGACGACGCATCGTCGACGAGGCCTGCGACGGCGAAGCCGCGCTCTCCTGGGCCCGGGTGGCGGGCCCGGGCCCCCGACCGGCGTCGACCGGGTGACCGAAGGGCAAACGCTGACGCGGCTTGGGCATCCGCGGCTCTGGAGCGTGAGCTCGGCGGCGAGCGAGGGGGGGGGAAGCGAGAAGGGGCGGGTCTTCTCAGAAGGCTCGGAAGTCCCAAGTGAGGAAGGGGCGGGCCTTCTCTCGACCGGATGATCGAGAGGCACACGCTGACGTGGCTTGGGGATCCATGGCTCTGGAGCGTGAGCGGCAGATCCACGGATCGGGGATCGGCGGTGCACAAGCCTCCCTCTTGTAAACCTCCCATTGGTGAAAACGGCCTGGGGCCGACACCGACGGACCTGGACCCGCAAAAACGACGGCCGCGACGCCCTCTCGCGAACCGAAAACGGCCAATTCCTTAATCGACGTGTCAGGGTAGGAGGTCTATCAACCTCCGACACACGCTGAAGTGGATTAGGGATCCATGGATCTGGAGCGTGAGCGGCAGATCCACGGCGGATCGGGGACAGGGTCCAACACACACCAGTTTTACGAGCTGCGTCCAGCCGTGGCGACGAGGGGGCCCTCCGAAGATCTACTACCGTTGCCTCAACTCGCCCTCCTCTGAGGCCGATGTTGCCCCCGCCCCTCCCCCGTGGGCCAATCCCCCCCCTGCCGCTGCCCCTGGAAGGCGGAGTTCCCTGTGATCGGCACCGTGTACTGGGCCACCCGCCTCGGTGCGCACCTCCGGCGCCGCCCAACCGCCCGTCGCGCTCTTTAGCGCGACGAAGGCGGACAAGGGCGGGCGGGCAGCCCTCTGTTCTGCCTACAGGGGGACTTCATTGGACAGGACACGCGAGAGGACAAGAACCCTTCCGAGGGCCACATCGCCATAGGAATGCAGGAGGCACGGGTCGCGAGACACAGGACACAAAGGTACCCTTGATCTGGCAGGGTCGACCTACTAATCCGGGCCGCCTGTATGTGAGAGCGGGAACGATCAGAGAGCCAACCCTGTCTGAGATCCCGAGCATGGAGACGATAGATGCTTTCTCTCCTCCCTCACGAAGAGGCGGTCGTATGTCAAAACCTGGGCTGACGGGGCAGCGGATGAGGAGAGGAGGTAGGTAAGAAAGGGTAGACACACATTTCCAACCTGTTCCCCTCGCCCTTACCCTTCGGGGAACAATTTACCTCCCCCTACCCCTCTCCCTGGATCTGGACGGGTACGGTCGCGAGGCAGTGGACCGCTAGAGCGTCCGAGAGGGCAAAACGACCACCCTAGACAAACAAAGCCGTTTAGTAAGCGCGCTAAAAGTAAGAATCGAACAGGGCCAGACTCAACGCCCAGGCTTGTTTAGCAAACGTCCCTTATGGAAGTCGGGGTAATTGTCCACCCGCTGAATGTGGATATTCAAGCCAAAGTCCCCCGATCTTTTTTGGCCCAACATGCTACGCAGACAAAGGGGAGGAGCAACAGCAGCAGTAGCAGCAGCAGGATCACCACGTGCCATGGGGGCCGTCATGATCTGGATGACTCGGGATGAAGAGCTGGTCATAGGGGAAAGCCTCGGAGTCTAGGACCCGTGTCCCCTCAGGACCTCACTCCTTCGTGGCGATTCCAGTGCTGGCACGCTCGGGGCCCGAAGTCCTTGGCACCCACTGGCATGTCCCCCTCGATGATGATCAGCTTGATCTGGCCGCTCTTAATGGGCTCGCTGATCTGATCCATCATGAACTGGGCGCAGCCCTCACAATCGATCAGGAGGGTGTCCACTTTCTTGCCCAGCGCCTCCTCGACCTCGTGGAAGCGGAAGCCTGGCACGACCTTGCCGCCCTTCTCCACGGGCCGGTTCGAGTAGCCGCGTTTCTTGTTCAGTTTGGCGGCGACGTGGAGGTCCTGGAAGAGAGCCCCGACCCGTGACCAGAAAGCCAAACATACCTAAATGCTTAAGAAAATCGCGCCACCATTTCGGCGATGCATTCTTTCTGCCCCTGCTCCTCCTCTCCTGCTCTCATGCTCCTTCTCGCGAGAACCTAGAGAAGGAGTGACACGTTTCCTTGGGGGGGTCAGCGCCGACCACTGAGACCCGCGTGGATCTCCGCATGTAATGTTCGTGTAGCACTTGTGTCGAACTTCGACCTCCTTTTCCTGCTCCTCCTCGTCCGCTTCGTCCTCCTCGTCCTCGGCCTCCTCGTTTTCCTCGTCCTCGTCCTCGTCCTCGTCCTCGTTTTCCTCCCTTTCCTTCTCCTCCTCCTCATCATCATCGCTACGCTTCTCCTCATCACCATCAGCAGCAGCATCAGCACCATCGTCATCAGCATATCATGTAGTTAGTGTTTTGCCGATTCAGCACGAGCGCAGGCAAAAGCTTAGGCAGGTTAGTCGTATCCTGATGTTCTAGTTCTTAATACGATTTCGCATACTGGTCAAGGGAGTCCGCGCGGTCCCGACGGATTGACGATGATCTTCTGGCCGAAACTTACAATCCGTTAAACACCATGTGTATATGCGCGCGCGCAAACTGGCCGGCCGAGAGGGCGGGGCGAGGCCGCGCGCGCTCTTTTCGATGCAAAGATCGCCGCGGAGATGTATCACTCTCTCCGCTCACCTAGCCCCCCCAACGCTCATTTGGAGGGAAGAAGCAGGGGTGATTAAACTAGCGATGGGGGGCGTTAGCAATGCCCCCCCGCGGCCTCCCGGCGCGGCATTGCCGCGCGCGGGCGGACGTCGGCGCGCCGGCTAACGCCCCGTGCAAAGGAGGCGGGCACGCCAAGCAGCTTCGGCAGGTCCCGAGAGCCAAGGGCGGACATCACCTCTTCCCAAGGGCCACTTCGGGCCCCCCATGGCGCAACGCCCAAAGAAAATTTCACAGCGCGCGCGGTAGGGAAGGGAGTGCTCCCGCCACGGCTCTGCGGGACTAGCCAAGGCCACTCGGCATGTCCCACCCTTGGTGAGATTGGCGCGCTGGCGCCCGCCGCCCAGCATCCAGCTCATCGTTCCACCAGCCTGCTGAATGCCTCGGCGCACCAGCACGCGCGGGGCACGGCCCCGAGACGTGCAAGGGCAGAGTGGGGCACCGCCCCATAACTAGCCCCCTGCTCTGACAACGTATCGCCACTGTCCCTGACCATCGTGCCTCTGCTTGCTCCAGCTCTGGTCCTACCCCGCCAGCTGTTGGAGCCCCGCGATGAGTTCCACGAGGGCCAACGGTTGCCTTCGCCAGGACGCCGCGGAGGTGCCACCTCCGCAGGCTGCCTGCAAGTGGCGGTCTGTTGCTGCAAGGAGGAATGGGCGCCTCTCTCTGCGGCGCCTCCGCCAGCTGGTCGCCCCTTTCAAGTGCTTCAGTCAGTCGCGCCCGTATGTCCGAGCATCCATGCCTTGATGTTGGGGCCAGATCCGGAGCTGGGAGCTCCCGTCGGGCGCAGCGCGCGGAGCGGGGTCCTCATATCCTGCTCCCAGATGGATGGCTGCGCCTCACGCCGACGAAGCACTGGCCGTCGGTCTGGCGGCAGCTGGCCCCCTCGGCGCTTCCGGGCGCGCCCCGTTCCCCAGCTACTCCCCAGTGTCCGCGCCATGACAGAGCGGGGCTGTCAAGAGCGGCATGCGCTGGGACGTCTGCGATTTGTTCAAACCTGCGCGTCGCGATCAGACGCACTGCTAAAATCGCCAGCAACTGCACTGCACTTACCCTCACGAACCTCGGGGTCGAGACTCTCCAGGGGCACCCAATACTCCTCCAGCTCGGCCTCCATATCGTCCTTGGGTTCGCTGGGCGTTCGGATCGCGCGAGCGACGCTGACCGTTTCTCGCCATCATTCCCACCCCATCGAGGGGCGCTCAGCACTTGCATCCGAAGGGCGGCTGTTACCCCAGTCGGACGGCTCGAGAATCGAGAAGTTGCCCCTGCAAGGAGTGATCCGCCTGCTAACGCACGGCCACCGCGCGCGAGGTGGCGCCTCAGCGGGGGCCCCGCCGCGGCCAGCGGCAGGGGTCGGAGAACTTGTTATAGCGTAGCCAGCGAATGCTAAGCTCCCGAGCCTTCATCTGCAGCCAAGCGCTGATCTCTGGCGGCGAAACGTCATCCCAAGATGTCGCGCGCCCTTCTCGAGGACGGACATGACGTTGCGTCGAAATGCCGCCTGACCCCGCGTTCGCGCCGATGCCGTGCCTCAGAGGGCCTCAACCATTGGACCTTACTCTGAGCGGTTCTTTTGTCGGTCAGGCGCCCTTGCGCCGGGCATTTCGCGGTCCTAGATGGTGGCGCAGGACTGGGGGCACTGTCCCTGGCCCCTGGCCCCTCTGTCAACGACCGCGCTCTCCACTTTCGAGCCCTAGCAGGCTCCGCGGTTGCGCTGGCCACGCGACGTGAGGGGCACCGACTAGCTGTCGGAAATACAAGGGCAGCATGCAATGCGCGCAATGCAGGGCGCCCAGGCGATTTCTTCGTCGCATTTCAGCACACGAGAAAACCATCGTCACACGGCGGCGGCAAGAATAGTTTCGCCTGAAAGCCGGCCGCGGCCAGCACGTCGTTAGGGCCACCCCATCGACGGAACACCTCCTTGTGCTTCATGAAGTCCACGCAGCTGTCTGGACCCGTGCGCCCGCGACAATGACTGGCATGATCTGGTGGATGTCACTCCAGCGTGGCCGGAACTCTGTCGCAAGAGATCCGTCTGGCACCGTGCAGAACGCTGCCCTACCAAAGATCCGCGAGGAAACCGTCGCCAGGCATTGGCCGGACAGTCTCGCCGGGCCATGTACATCGAAGACGCGGGCGACGAGACTATCCGCGGAATATGCCCGAGACCAACCGTTCGGCCGAAGCCACGTGGGAAACTGGTTCGGAGGGTCGCTGAGGAGGCCGCCTGAGGTCTGCTCAATAAGGCCCATGGCTCCTCTGGCTGCATCTTCCCCGACTCTGGAGACGTCGTCGCCAGGAGAAGGGAAATCCATCGGCTCCACTGGAATGGCAGACATGAACTTGCACTGTCTCTCACCCTTGGCTGCCCGTTCTGGGGCGACTACCCCAGCGACCATCCTGCGGGGCGGGCGGAAGATCGAGAGGCACCACCATGGTCGCTTGCAAGTGCCAGTTAGTTGGCCCGCACCGAAAGTAGAGCCGTTCTGGCGAGACCACGAAGTAGAGCCGCACGGGAGGTAGAGCCGCGCAGGGAGTGGCCATGGAACGCACGCAACAAGATCGGTCGAACGGTGGGCCGCGCGATGTCCTGACCGTCGATGGCACTGCCATCGCCGAGGTCGTTGTCGCCCAAATCGCTCGTTTTAGTGAGGCGGCCGGGCAACCGCAGGCCTGTCATGTTTCTGGCGTTGAACGCCGAGCACATTCGCCGCGTGCCCGGGCGACGCAGCCAGGGCGCGCAGCAGTCGGGCCCATGGCCTGTCGCACCTTCTAAGCGAATAGTCTCGACGACGCACTTCGCCAAGCCAGCCCCCTGAGCCGGTGGCATTCGCAGCGCCGTGTCCCGCCATTTCCAGAAGTAGCGCGCCTAAACGCGCGGCTTCTTCATCTCCAAACGCTACTACGCCATGCGTAGAGGCGTCGATCTACAAACGTAGATATAGGGACAAGCCTGCGCGTTGCAATGGGCAAGCCCCCCGTCTCAATCGCGCCGCAACGCGCCCGGGGGAATCCCGCCAGCCCTTCGGGCGACAGGTGGTCGAATGAGGGTCTCCTTTCTCTTCCGCCACCCCTCTTCCTTTCGGAGGGGGGCACCCCCCCCTCCCTGAGATTGTTGCGAATGGTCGCGAGATGTTGGAGGCTCCTTTTCTCGGCCATTGCGGGGGCCATTTTTGGCCGCCCCCCACGAGGATCCCGGCCCCCGATGGGGGGGCCTAGATCGAAGAGCCCCCTCTTTTGAACGACCGCCTCCAAGATGGCCCCAGGAGGCCCCGAGGCTCCGAAGAGGCTCCCAAGAGGGCCCGAAGAGCGCCCCGAGAAGCCCCAAGAGGCCCCCAAAAAGCACCCGAGAGGCCCCCAAGAGGACCCCGAGCGGCATCAGAGAACCCAAGATGACCTCCAAGATGGCTCAGATGGCCCAAGCTGGCTCAAGACGGCTTCCAAGATGATCCAGGCGGCCCCAAGACAGGTCCAAGACGGCTCGAGATGGCCGCGGAGCCTCTCAAGCCCCCCTCGCTGTTTGAATTGGCGTGTCTTTTCCTCTCTCCCCCCTCAGCTCTCATGGACATCGTTTCTGGATGGGCTGGTGGGGATGCGCGAAGCGACGAGAATTTATCCGTTGCTTCTCTTCCATCATCTTTCACGTCGCGGAGAACCGCCAGGAACGCGTCGCCCGTGCATTCCTTCTCCTCGTTGGCAGGTCGGCCCATCGGGTCGTCTTCGCCACGATGTGGGACAGGCAAAGCAGGGCCCGAGCTACGCGCTGCCTGCACCCCCCCCCACAATCATCGAGCCGACTATCAATAGACCCACTTCGCGGAAGGCAGCAGGGGGCTCTCGCCCAAGCGCGCGCACTCAGCGCGCTGCCGCGCCAAAATATGCCGCGACCCCGCGCTCGCCCGACAGCTCCCTCAATTCTCATTCGGAGATCTGCGGGCGCTTCGGGGGGCCCGGTGCGCCGGCGAGTCAGAAGCACCCCGCCCCGAACACTTCGGGCAACGCGTTTGCGCGGGCATTGAAGGGGATTGGGTCCGGAGGAATATGGCCCGAGCGAGCGTTGATCCACGGTCGAACTACGGGGGCAGAAACAACTGCGATGGCACGGCCGCCGGGTCCAGGATTCGTCGTCTGTTGCTCCTCTTGTACTTCGACATTGGGCACTGGTCGATGTTCCGAATACCCTCCCTCTTCAGAACTGACTTCTGACCTGTCTGCCACAGTCTGTAAAGAAATACACGCACGCGCGCCAGGGAGTTGCTCTATCTCAACAAGATCCGCCACGGGCGGGCCCTCGGGATCCTCGACTGGCGCGGGGGGTCGGACACCCGAGCCCCAATCGGCATCCGAGTCATGGGCAGGCGCCGCAGAAGCTGGAGGAGGTGAGGGATCCGCGGCACGGCCGCGAGTCACCGTCACATCGACAACCGATGGGACAAATTCGACGGATGGCGACCTGCCCCCGACATCGTGCTCCTCATCATCGGAGAGGCCAGGTCCGCGTCCTGCACGCCGGCCTGACGCATCGACCAGGTCCCCGAGGCGTTCGGTGCACCAACGCTCGTAGATCTCACGCTCTTCAGCCATGATATTGTCGTCAAGGCTGTGCGTTCTCGCGTTGGCCCAATACGCCCTTTGTTGGGGCGTGCACGCGTCTTTGTGGACTGCGGCGGGGGCGCCGCGTTGATGGCGTTCGATCACCGGCGGGAGAAGTATACCCTCGCAACATCGGTCACGCTAGTACAGCAGCACCCCAGTTTCGCACAAATGTACACCTGGTGGACGCGAGACATGGCCACGGACGCGTGGCGGTCACGATTTGCGCTAGTTCTCATATCATGCAGACCGAAAATGGCGCCGTCGTCCATTGGAGCGGGCTGAGAGTTTGGAAGCTGGCTCCCAGGGTCCCCAAGGCTGGTCAGCGGTCATGCGATCAATGGGGATCCTCTCGTTGATCATGTACCTCGGCTCGGATCAAGCCAAATCGAGACGTCACAATAAATCCTGTTAGCTGCCCGCGACGCGACGACGGAACTGCATGGCCAGCGCGCGGAGCTGCTCATCCCAAGGAATCCGACGCAGCAAGTCACGCCCCCTCGCGCGTGCACGCGCACGCGCACGTCGGCGCGTCTCAAGAGGAAGGCCAGCGGCACCGCCGCCAGGCTCATCCTCCTCATCCTCGCCCTCGTCCTCCGAAGACGATGACGCGGTCATCGCCTGTGGTCGCTGCTACCTCAGGGCCGCATCAGCTCGCCGGTCTGCTGCGAAGCTCTCCAGCGAACGGCGCGTCCATCATATCAAGCACAACGCTTGTGGGGTTCAGAATCCAGAGATCGATGCCCGAATAGCTGCGGCATGTGACAAGCGCTGCTTCTCTGAAGGGGTCAGCACCGTAAGGTGGGAAGAATGCATGCGCCTCGAGGTCCATGGACCAGTAGGGGAAAGCTCCCTACCCCTTGAACTTCTGGTAATGAGTTACGTAATCGATGAATGATTGCACGAGCTTTTTCCGGTCGCGATGAAATTGAGGCGCGGCTGCGAAGCGCAGTCGCAGGGCCGCGCGGGCTACGTTTGAGGCGCGCGAACAGCACCGCTGCATTCGCCCGCCTGGGCTGTCATCGACAACAAGAAACTACCTCGGCATCCCGTCTACGTCGTGGGAGCGATCAGCTGGAAGTCGCAAGTGACATCCAAACCGTCTCCAAACATCTCGCAGGCCGTAGAATACCCACTGTGCATAACAGGCCCTGCCTTTGTGTCCTCAAGAGCGCGCGCCGCCTCGGCCTGCATCCTCGAGCATGTCTTCTTGGCTTTGGTCCCCCCAGCATCGATCCTGCAAGAAATCGCGAAAACGCCGGCATTGAGAATGGCACATATTCGGCTCGTGTCAATAGCATGGGAAAAGAAACGCTAGCTCTCGTTTTGCTTGTGCTCAACGAAACCAGTCGGCAACGCATGCGGAAGTGCAATTATAACGCGATGCTCAGTAACTTCGCAAGGCATGTCGCCCAAGTCGGAAAGGTCACACAGCGTCGAGTTCGAAGCACTGACAGTGTACAATCGTCGGAAATCCAAACGCTGAATAACACAATTACCGAGGTAATCGCCCGACGGCATCAGTGGACGAGCCACGCGGACACGCTGTGCAAGCCAGGCCCGAAGAGGACGCATGTGCAACCGTTGCCCTCGCGAGTACGTCACTTCTTCGCTCGGGGCAGTGGATGTTGCAAGTTTACGTGGGCCAATCTCCTGCAGGGAGAATCGCTTTAACCAGAAATCATAGTCTGCGTCGCAGTCGCACGAACAAGCCTGCCTATCAGAGCGCCCGGGATAGCCGTCCTGCGTCGGCCTTGGCCGATGATGATGATCAGCGACAAGCGTTGTTCCAATGCTTCGAGCTCTTTTTGCTGCGAACGAGGTCCCCGCCCATGCGGCCCGCAAGGTAGGGCTCTCCGTTGTGCATGGGCGAATGCTCCAGGATACTGTTCTGGATAATCGCCACTTAGTGAACATGCTCACGTTGGACCGCTTCGGGTCATCCGCAGCGAAACCCGCATGTCCCGTCGCTTCCTTGATCAGCCTCATCGGGTCCGCGGACGCTGTCTGGGACTTAGCTTCCGTCGACTCTGCAAGAACTGATCCTGAGCATGCGTTCTTCGGGGGCCAGTGAACTGCGCTCCCCTGTTCGTTTTCACTCTCCAAACTCCCAGCAACGACCCTTTGCGCCATTCGCGCGCGCCCGCCCCTGCCGCGCGCAAGCGAGGATGTTCTGACCTACGCGCCCAGAGTGGATACGCGACGACTAGAGCATCGAAAAGAACACCGAACAGCACTTAACGGAAAGGTCACGTGACTAATGTTTCCACCACCTGAGAGCTCGTAACTTGAACGAGACGAGTAGCTAGCGCCCTGGCCAGGTCCGCATGCTCGGCAGTAGGACGGAACTCATTGACCACCCAGAACTGCACTCGGGCCTCCGCCGCGAGCGTCGCCGACTTGAGATCGGCACCTTCCCAGGCCCCACCGACCCTGTTCTGCGAACGATGGCGCCCCCTTCTGTCCGCAGAGCTCGGAGCACGGGCCCGCGCCGGGGCCGCTGGCACTGCCGGCGGACCCGCTCGCAGCGACCACGGTGGCCCGCCGCTGTTCGTCTCCCTCGACCCGCATCCAGACGTCCTCGCCGTCTGCGCCCCGCGAAGAGGCGCCCGTCGACGCGGGTGCTCCAGGCGGTTAGTCGCGCCTCGCCCATCTCCTGCCCGCGGTAGACACGACGCCAGTCGGCGCGCTGCCTGGCGCCAGCGAGGGCGCCGGCCGCAGGCGGCCTCGCGCCTTGCCTCGGCCGAGCCGGGCGCTGGCAGCACAGGCCATTGCGCGCGCCCCTCCACCTTGCCCAGCGGCGCCAGCGGCGGCGCGGGCCGCCCCTCGGGAGGCAGCGGCGCCATCCCGGGCGACTGCCGTTCAGCCCCGCGCGGAGGCGCGCCCGGAGACGACGGCGGCGCGCGCGGCGGTGGCGGAGCCGGCGGAGGAGCAGGGCCCTCAGGCGGCTTTCGCCACCAGCCATCGGAGGCACTGCCCCCGGGCGCGGTCCCTTCTCCTTTCTCACTCGACGGCGCCGCCTTCTTCAGCGGCGGCGGCCCTGGCGGTGGCGGACGCGGGGCGCCTCCCCCAGCCCCGTGGCCAACGCCGCTCTGCCCGCCAGTGGCGCTGACACTGGGCGCGGATCCTTCGCTTTGCCTCGCCTGCGGCGCCTTCCTCGACTGGGGCGGCCCGGCCAGGGGGGGGCGGGGGAGGGCCCAGCCCCCCTGCCAGTGGGCCGACGCCGTCGGCCACGCGACTGCCGTTCGGGCGAGGCGCCGGCTGCGCCTGCCACTGGAAGGACGCGCGCAAGCAAAGGCTTCTCGGGCCAGAAGTCTGCAGGCTGGGGAAATTCACCTCCACGTCCGCGGGAAGGCCGACTGAAGTGCGCCACGCGGGATTCATGGGGACGCACTCCTTGCGCAAGGGCCACGCCCTGTAAACGTAACTGCCCTTCATGCAAAATGGGGTCGAGTTCCCTGGCCCAGCGCCGCGCCAATCCTCGAGATGAGCGGGGCGCGGTCACCGCCCCAATATGGACGTAGACT
Organism: Prorocentrum cordatum; assembly: GCA_963575745.1. Taxonomy (NCBI): domain Eukaryota; class Dinophyceae; order Prorocentrales; family Prorocentraceae; genus Prorocentrum; species Prorocentrum cordatum. The sequence continues at coordinate 794,831 of CAUYUJ010016915.1, forward strand.
GCCGTCGCGGGGTGGTGCGTGGAGGCTTCGGCGCCTGGCCATCGCCTCGCACGCGCGGCCGCGGTCCGCTCTCGCGCTGCAGGAACTGAGGTACAGCATCTTGTTCAGCGAGAAATAGTCGCCTGGATGCTCCGCGGAGTCGACCTGGTCTGGGTCCAGTCGTTCTGGCCCCAACGGAGGCAGCAATAGAACGGGCGACCCACGCCTTGGGTGCTCCCAAATCGTGGAAAAATTGGAAATCGTCGGGTTCATGGCCCTGACGCGCGCGGCTTCTGCCGCGCGCGTGGACCCGGCCAGCGCGAACAACTCCGCAATATCACCTGCGTCTTGCGACATCCAGTCGAAGGTCTTGAGGGGCGTCATCTCGGCGAGTGCATCCCAGCGGAGATCGATCTGCCTGCCGGCCCAGTGCTCAAGGCAGAGCATGATGGCTGAGAGGTCACTGACCTCCACTACCCCACTTAACACGGGGGACGTGTAGCCCACGCCCCCAACGCAGTGAAGCCCAGGGATCCAAGGGACCCCTGCTTTCACCTTGGGTCCGACGAATGCAGCCGCGCAATCGGCCCCCCGCAGCTGACGCAGGTAATTCCTTCTCACAGCAAGCTTCACATCATCCGCCGCGCATCCGCGCCCAACGCCCAGGGCGCCGTCATTCCTCTGGCCAGGAGGCGCCGCAGCAGCCGAGCGAGCGGGTCGATGATCGCCCCGCCTCGCCCTTGCGCCGGGTCGATGATCGCCCAGCCTCGCCCGTGCGCCTAGCATCATCATCATCATCATCATCATCATCATCATCATCACCACCACCACCACCACCACCACCACCACCATCATCATCATCATCATCATCATCATCATCATCATCAAAATCATCATCATCATCATCATCATCATCATCATCATCATCATCGTCATCGTCATCATCGTCATCGTCATTATCCTGATCATCATCATCACCCTCATCATCATCATCATCATCATCATCAGCATCATCACCATCCGCATAATCGTCATGCTCATCCTCATCCGCAACCTCATAATCATCCTCATCTTCATACCCATCCTCATCCTCATCCTCATCCTCCTCCTCATCATCATAATCACCATCATCGTTGTCATCATCATCATCATCATCATCATCATCATCATCATCAGCATCATCGTCAGCATCATCATCAGCTGCAGCAGCAACACCATCATCATAATCAGCATCATCAGAATCAGCATCATGATTATCAAAGTCGTCATCATCATCAACCTAATCGTCATCAGCATCAGCATCACCAGCATAACCAGAATCATCATCAACATAGTCATCATCATCATCAGCATCATCATCATCATCAGCATCATCATCATCAGCAGCATCATCATATCATTCCTATCGTTAGATGCACGAAAACAGAAAGATAAGGAAGTATGTCCTCCTCCGCCTCCGTCCTGATTCATCCGACCTGTTCCCTACATCCGCCGCCATCAGGTCGTCCTCTCTCGTCGTCCGCCCTCTCCTCCTCCTCCTCCTCCTCTTCCTCTGACCCTTCCTCGTTGTCTTCCTCCTCCTCCTCCTCCTCCTCCTCATACTCCTCTTCATCCCCGCTGCTCTTTATCATCGCCTCTTCCTCCTCCTCCTCCTTCTCTTCCTCCGCCTCTTCCTTTTCATCATCCTCCTGCCACTAAGTTTCTTGTTCCTTTTCATCACCCTCCTCCTCCTCCCTTTCTCCCTCCACCTCATCATATTGCCACCCTCCTCCTCATCTCTATCGTCCTCCTCCTGCTGCTCCCCTCGTCCTTTTGCTCCTCCTCCTCCTCCTCCTCCTCCTCCCATTCCTCCTGCTCCTCATCCTCCTCCTCCTTCTCCTCACTTCTCACTCTGCCAGAGATGGTTGGCTGCACAGGATCCTTGATTTTTGATGGGGCATTTTCCAAAGGGGAGGGCCCCATTCTGCGAGCCCTCGGATGGGCGATTAGACTAGCTTCGTGCTTTGCGCCACGCGATTCGCGGTTGTAGGGCAACAAGCCCCTGCCCCCGGCAAGTCCCATCCTGGGCCAGGACATTATATACGCCCTCTTGGCTTGGCCAGGGAGCTTGTAAACCGCTCCTCGGCCCAGGATGGACCTTGCCAGTGACAATGGACAGGTACAAATCTCGTAGTCCGATTCGATTCGCGCTTCCCGCCCCGCGATGCGCGGCCATTTCACGCACTCGCGCAGCCCCCCATGGAGAAGGGCAGCCATCGGGCCTCAAAACGAGAGGTGAGAAACGCCAATAGTCTGCGCGCCCCCGGCGGCCGGCCGCGTGGGCCAGTCCAGCCTCCGGCTGCCGCGGAAGCAGCGCGACGGGCACCCGAACGGTTACCATCAGAATGAGAACTGCTTGCCAGCGCGGGCCCCGGACAGTGCATGACTGCACTGTGGATGCGCAATCTCTGCTGTGCGAGCTGTGGGGCGTGAGCTATGTGGTGCTGTGTGCGCGGTGCAAGCCATGCGGTGCAAGCTGTGCGGTGCAAGCTGTGTGGTGCAAGCTGTGCGGTGCAAACTGCGTTGGGTAAGCTACGGTGTGCAAGCCATGTGGTGCAAACTACTCGGCATACGCTACATGGTGTTGGCTGTGCGATGCAGCACACGTGGTGCAAGCTGTGTGGAGTGAGCCGTGGCGTAACCTGTGGCGTAACCCATGTGGTGCAAGCTACGCGGCGCGAGCTATGTGGCGCAAGCCCTGTGGCAAGAGCCATCATCTCAGCTGTGCTGTGCGATCTGTGCGACCGCCCAGCGCACGAGGCGCCCTCCGAGCGCCCTCGGGCGGCCAAGCATGGGCACCAGACGAGACCTCGGCAGGCCCCGCCGGCGCACGAGGCGCCCGCGAGGGCGCCCACGGGCCGGCACGAGGCGAAAGACCTCGGCACGCCCGCCTGGCGCACGAGGCGCCCATGATGCGCTCGCGGGCGGGCTCCAGACGAGACCTCGGCGCACCCGCCCAACCACCTTGAGCCTTACAGTCGACCCGTACAGCAAGGATGCGCGGCAAAGGATGCAATGGCCTTGGAGGGCCACTTCGACGCTTCTCGAGCGGGGCACGGCCAGAGGAAGTGGCCGAGGATGGGCCGAAGGGACAAGGATGCAAGGGTATCCTTGGGAAGGCTGCCCATCCTCATTATGCGGGTTGACTGTGAGCAGGACAAGTAAGAAACCCCTGTGTCTACGCGCTGCTTGCAGAACACCTGTTCAATCATAACCTTTTGGAGGTCCGAATGCCTTTCTCGTCTTGGCGCTGGACCCCCTGGCCGCGCCTCTGGCGCCGCAAAAGATCCACACGGGCCGCCGAAAGTTTCTGCTTTTGCGGCTTGCAACCGCGCAGAGCTGCAGCGGCTCACGACGTCTCCGCACTAACTGCCGCCGGGCTGTCCGCTGGGATGATCGCCCTCGCCCTTCCCAACTCTTTCGAACGGGTCACGCGTAATTGCCAGGATCGGCGGCTCGCCAAGGGGGGGAGGAGGCATGCCTTCTCAGAGGGCGGCAATGCTTCTCAGAAGCTTTCCTGCCTTCTGAGAAGCCCTCTGCGGCTTCAGAAAGCTTCTCAGAAAGCTGGAGGCGTTCTGAGCCTTCCAAGAGGGCCCGCTCCCTCGGCCGTGCTCCCTGGACGCGCGTCCGACAAGACTGAAGGGGCCCTGGGACACACAAATAAATAGACACAAATGACAAGAGTCTCCATATTTCCCCATATGTTCTGGGTTTTCGTATTCCCCCCATGTCCCATATTTTCCAATAGTTTCTTTGGAATCGACGATTAATTGTGTCTGTGTGCTTTGTCCCCTCCTGAAAGACGCTTGAACACACACGCGGCTGGATTCGCGCGCGGAACGTGCGGAGGCCAACCGCTGGATGCACACGAGGATCAGCCTTGCCTGGCCACAGGAGGGCCGAACGCCGAAAGACATGCGGCCACACGTCAACCCAGCTCTCACCCAGGCCAACCACGTCACACAGTCGGACTTGATTGGAGAGGATACGCGAGAGGACACAAGATCCTTCCGAGGGCAACGTTGCCAAAGAAATGCAGGAGGCACGAGTCGCGAGACACAGGACACAAAGGTACACTTGATTTGGCAGGGTCGACCTACTAATCCGGGCCGACTGTAAGTATCTGGCTTCCCGACATCATGCCGCAAGGCTCGCTACCCTCAAATCCCCCTGCAACATCCAGGCACGCGCTCACGCAGATTACAGGTCCGTGTACCTGGCAGGTGGGCGCGGGCGAAGCCAACGCCGCCCGAATTGGCGACGATGCGGGTCGATTTTGTACAGGAGCGGGAATCGTCGCTAATCCACGCTTCTTAATCCATGTGTACGGCTCCGGGAACGCAGGGCTGCAGAGGGGATGCGTTCGTCGTCGAGGTCGCAGTCGCCGCCGCGGTCGTCGCCGCAGTCGCGATCGTGATCGTGATCGTGGTCGCGGTCGTGGTCGTAGTCGTGATCGTCGGCAGCATTTCGGGGCTGCTTCGAAGGCTGGGGGCGCCAGCGGGCGGGGCCGTCCGTGGAGCTGACCGCGCCCCTCAGCATGCGGGCATTGCAGGAGTGGGCGTGCAGGTTCTCCTCCAGGAAATCCCAGACCTGCGGGACAGGAGGAAGCACACGCATAACCTGCTGAGAAGAGCCACCCTTATTCAGGCATGCTGGCGAAAAGGGGGAGCAACCCCAGACAGGCTGGGGCCCGGTCAGCATCGAGTATCATGGGCCGCGAGACGAGACAGGAGGATTGGGGGACACGGGGGAGGAGAGGGAAGGAGGGAAGGGTACGGTGACAAATCACTGCGTCAACATAGACTGTCGGAGGTCCGCGCGGATTGTTTGGATCGGCGCTGGGCAACGAGGACATCCGAAACTGCACGTTCTGTCAGTTGACTGTTGGGAGGAGAAGGAGGAAGACGAGGGGGAGGAGGAGGAGGAGGAGGAGGAGGACGACGACGACGAAGAGGAGGAGGGGGAGGAAGAAAGGCTGGAGGCCACAAGGTGCACTTCTCGACTACATCAAGCAGCGTGGCCGCGCCGTCGCCGCCTCTGCTTGGGCGCGGCGCGTCTCCCAGGGAACAGGACAATGGAAAAGACCGGCGGCGCGCCGAAGGGGGGAAGTGAGAGGGGGCAAGCCTTCTGAAAAGGCAGCGGCGCTTCGGAGACGGCCCCCCGAAAAGGTCATCAGACGCGCGGGGGCCTTTTGAGCCAGAGGAGGAGGAGGAGGAGGAGGAGGAGGAGGAGGAGGAGAAGGGGGGAGGGGGAGGAGGAGGAGGAGGAGGAGGAGGAGGAGGAGGAGGAGGAGGAGAAGGGAGGGGAGGAGGAGGAGGAGGAGGAGGAGGAGGAGGAGGAGGAGGAGGAGGAGGAGGAGGAGGACGACGAGGAGGAGGAGGAGGACGAGGAGGACGAGGGAGGACGAGGACGAACACGAGCACGAGCACGAGCACGAGCACGAGGAGGAGGAGGAGGAGGAGGAGAAGGAGGAGGAGGAGAAGGGGGAGGGGGAGAGGAGGAGGAGGAGGAGGAGGAGGAGGAGGAGGAGAAGGAGGAGGGGCGAGGACGAGGACGAGGGACGAGGACGAGGACGAGGACGAGGACGAGACGAGGAGGAGGAGAAGGGGGAGGGGAGGAGGAGGAGGAGGAGGAGGAGGGAGGAGGAGGAGGAGGAGGAGGAGGAGGAGGAGGAGGAGGAGGAGGAGGAGGAGGAGGAGGAGGAGGAGGAGGAGGAGGAGGAGGAGGAGGAGGAGGAGGGGAGGGGGGGGGGGAGGAGGGGGAAAAGGGGGAGGAGGAGGAGGAGGAGGAGGAGGAGGAGGAGGAGGAGGAGGAGGCGGAGGAGGAGGAGGAGGAGGAGGAGGAGAAGGAGGAGGTGGTGGAGAGGAGGAGGAGGAGAAGGGGGAAGGGCCAACGGCTACCCCCCGCCCGCCCGCACCGGCGAGCTGCCGCTGGCGCGGGCGGGCCGAACGCGCGGGGGGCGGCCGCGCCTCGATGGCGCGGAGGGAGCGGCCCCTCGATCGCCCGCGCCTGCGGCGCACGCCGCGCGCTCCGAGCCTCGGTGGCCCCAAAAGCACCAAGTCTTTAGGACCATCGAGGCCCAACGAAGTCCCGGAGCACGGCGCGGGCGGCGCCAGGAGGGCCGACAGTGGCTGCGCGCTGCTGGTGGGGCTTCGCGGGGCCGCCGAAACAGCCGCGTAAGGGCCCACGGCAGCGAGCAACCGACGAATTTGGGCAGCCTGGGCAATCTGGAAAGGTCTAGAGTCACACAGTGTGCAAAACTAAACGAAAAGAGAAGATTTAGGCACACTCACCCGCCCCTCCCTGCCTCGCTCCCTCGGCCTGGTCGACCTCCCGCTGGAGCGCCTCCGCAAGGTCACCGAGAGGGGACCTGGCAATGGGCGACGCGGGATCAAGCTTGAACTTGGTAGCTGGTAGCCTGCCGGCGAAGAGGGCCCTAAGTTCTTTGGACTTGGGGTTGGGGGTCGGGGGTGACGAGTTGGACTCGTCACGAGCTTTCCTCCCTGGGCAAGGCGACGGCGCCGTCGCGAATGCTGGAACGGAGCACGACTGACCGTGGCGAGCTGCGCCCAGCACTGCGGACGCAAGGCCGGCGAGCGCGGCGCGCAGCAGGGCTGCGCCGAACCCGCCGTGGAAGAAAAGCGCACATTGCTGCGGATGTGCGCAAGCAGGCCAACGCGAGCCACGAGTACAGTCGGCCCGGATTGGTAGGTCGACCTTGCCAGATCAAGCGTGCCCTCGCGTCCTGTGTTTCGCGACCCATGCCTCCTGCAGTTCTGTGGCCACGTGGCCCTCGGAAGGGTATTGTGTTCTCTCGCGTGTCCTCTCCAATCAAGCCCGACTGTAGGTGGCGACATCAGAACCCGACCCCACCAACCACTGACTTCCCCGAGTCGGTCGGAGGCGGGGGTGCGGCAAGGATGTCGCCACGTGCTCGACGACTTCCGAACCTTAACCCTACCCTCGCGCGTCGTTGATCTCGGGGGCGTCCAACGAGGGGGACGTCCAAGAGGGGTGTTCGCAAATCATGGCACGAGGCACGTGCGCGGCCCATGGGAAAAGGAGGGGGCAGGATACGCATTGGATTAAGAAGATGCGCGAGGAAACATGGGGAGATCGCCCCCGTTGACAGGCGATGCATATATATATATATATATATACACACACATGTGCATTTATATGTAGATATACACACACTAGAACCATCGCGCGCGCTCGATGGCTCTCCGGAATCCCAGCTCGCAGTGAGATGCCGAGGGCTGGGCGACGGTTGCGGATATGACTTTAGTCCGAATGCGCTGCGGAAACATATAGTGAAGAGCTGTTCCCTGAGCACGGGGAACTCCAGGAGGACGACGAAGAGGACGAGGGGGGCGGTTTGGAGGTCGAGAATGGGGAGAATTGTCCAGGAGCATGACGGCGGCAAAGACGAGAGCAGAACGGGAAGGAGGGACAGGAGCAAAAGGAAAAATGAAATCCTTCAAGACGAACAGCAGGAGGAATACACAAACACAAGGGCATTCGTGCCCCTCGTCCACGTGTGCCCCTCCTGTTTGTGTATTCCTCCACCCATCTCAACGCACCCACCACACGGATTGTGCGCCAGAAAGACGCGGTTGCATGTGCCCCACTGTGGGAGACTTCGCGCAACATCACGCCACCCCCCAGGGCGAGGAGGTTTCTCACGCGGATCGTGTCCCAGCGGGAGCTCCACCGACAGTCCGAAAGCCAACGTGCGCAGGCCGCCCTCCCGCCCATGGCGGTACACTTCTGACCTCGACCGTGACTTCGGCGTGTCCTGGCGTCCCGCAGCACGTTTCGGTGGAGCCTCGGGAAACATCGAAATAGATGTTGCAAGACGTGGGCGCGAAACCTCCCATGCGCTCATGGGGGCCTAGTGGGGACGCGTCCCGAGAGCCTTTTGGAAGCATTGTGCGAGTCTCTGGGTTCGCTCTGGGCCCTCCCTTGGGAATCGTTTAGGGCCTTTGGGGGCCCGTCTGGGGGCCCGTTTCGGCCGTCCCGAGTTCCTCCTGGCCCGTCATGGGGAGCTGAGCCCGTCTTGGGGCCCTCTTGGGACCCTCTCCGACCTTGTACGGATCCTCTGGTGGCCTCCTCGGTCCCCCTCGTGTTGGAGCTGACACTTTGGGGCTCCTGCGTCTCAGTGATGGCAGGAGCCGATATCGAAAGATCAGAAAGCCACGTCGCTACGAACGCGTGGCTGCCACAAGCAAGTTATCCCGGTGGTAACTTTTCTGACACCCTTCCTCCTCCTCCTTTTCCTCCTCCTCCTCCTTTTCTTCCTCTTCCTCATCCTCCTCCTCCCCCTCCTCCTCCTCCTCCTCCTCCTCCTCCTCCTCCTCCTCCTCCTCCTCGTCACGACTACCACGATGACGACGACGAGAAGACAGAGAGGAGACCTCCGGGAAACCCCGCGGGAAGTAATGAACCCCACGGCCACGACGGCGCCCCTCCGCCAATCCCAACGCACACGGATTGTGCCTCAGAAAGACGCGGTTGCACGCGCCCCTCTGTGGGAGGACTCGCGTAACATCACGCCTCCGCCCAGGGCGACTGGGTTTCTCACGCGGATCGTGTCCCAGCGGGAGCCCCAGTGACAGTCCGAAAGCCAACGTGCGTATGACACCTCCCGCTGACCTCGACCCAGCGTGTTCTGGTTACTTCCTGGCGCCCCGCGGCATGTTTCTGTGGAGCCTCGGGAAACCCTGACATGGATCTTGCAGAACGTAAACACGAGACCTCCCAGACGCTGATGGGGGCCTATTGGAATGAGTCCCGGGAGCCTTCTGGATGCATTGTGCGAGTCTCTGGGGCGTCCTTGGTCGTCCTTTTGACGGCTTTGGCATCTGGGGGCCGTTTCGGCCGTCCGTCGCCGGTCCCTCTTAGCCCGTCATGGGGAGCTGAGCCCTTCTTGGGGCCATTTGGGGCATGTAGGGATCCTCATCTGGTGGCCCCATCGGGCCCCCTGGGGACTCCATTAGGCCGGTTTGGACCTCTCTTGTGCTGCTCGAAGCTCTCGCCAGGCCGTCTTGGAGCCGTCTTCGGGGCCTCTTGGGCCGTCGGGGGCCGATTTTGGGAGCCTTTGGGGCCAACATGGCACTTGCTAGAACTGATAAAACGGATATCCAAAAAAATGTGCGTTTTGGGGGCCTTCTCGGCGGCCTCTTGAACCGTCTTGAATGAACCATCTTGGGTTCTTGGGGGCCCGTCTGGGGGCCCATTTCGGCCGTCCCGGGTCCCTCTTGGCCCGTCATGGGGAGCTGAGCACGTCTGGGGGCCCTCGCGGGGCCCTCTCCGACCATGTAGGGATCCTCCAGTGGCCCCGTCGGGCCCCCTGGGGACTCAATTGGGCCGGTTTGGACCTGTCTCGTGCTGCTCGAAGCTCTCTTCAGGCCGTTTTGAAACCCTCTTGGGGGCGTCTTGGGCCGTCTGGGGCCGATTTTGGAAGCCCTTGGGGCCGACGCGGCCGCCGTTAGGACTGAACAAGCGAACGTCATGAAAATATTCGTTTTTTCCCTGGGAAATGTTTGAACTTTGGCTTTGGGGGGCTCTTTCGGCGGTCTCGTGGGCCGTCTTGAGGGAGTCCTTTCGGGTCTTTCGGGGCCCGTCTGTGGGCCCATTTTGGCCGTCTTGGGTCTCTTTTAGCCCGTCATGGGGGGCCGGGCCCATCTTGGATCTTCTCCGACCATGTAAGGATCCTCTGGTGACCCCCTCGGGCTCCCTGGAGAATCTCTCGGACCGGCTTGGAGCTCTCTTGTGCTGCTTGGATGCTCTCTTGAGGCCGTCTTGAAGCCCTCTTGGGGGCGTCTTGGGCCGTCTGGGGCCGATTTTGGAAGCCTTCGGGGCCGTCGCGGCCGCTGTTCGGATTGAAAAAGCTAATATCCTGGGCTGCTTTGTTTTTTCCATCGAACGTCTCGAAGGCCTTTGTGGCCGTCTAGGAGCAGTCTCGGGCTGTCTGCGGGCGCTCGCGGGCCGTCCGGAGGCCATCTCAGTGGGCTCTTCAGCCCCCTCGGACCGCCGCGCAAACCAGCGATCGCGGTTCGGGGCCCTCCCCCAGCCTAGTCCGATATACATATATATATATATATATAATACACCCACAGGCGGATGCTATGGAGGCGTTGCGTCCGTTGTCTCTCTCCCCTGGGACTCCTGCAACATAGTCGCAGGTAGCTCGGGATCCTGCGCCAACACCGTAAGCGTGAACGTTGTGTCCAACATCTGTCTGACTTCGACGGGGTGGTTGCAGTCACAAGCGAGTGTCCTGAAGACGTTGGGTCCACGAGCTGCTCGAACATAGTTCGCGCCAGCTCAAGGGGAGAAACCAGAGAAGTGGGAACGTGGTCCTTCATGTCATAGTTATTGCCATTGTGATGGTACTCGTGCTCCTGCACCGTCGTGGTTCCTGGCGGGTGGGCGACTGGTGCCCAGACAGTCCCGAAAGAGCTGGCCCCGGCCTCGACGATCTGGTGGAGGTGCACAGCAAAGAGCGCGCGCCCGAGCGCGCGGCGCCATGTAGAGCGTGTGGAGCGGGTCGACATTGATCGTCCTGTGGAGCGGTCGACAGGAACAGGAACCATTGCCGCACGGGCCTCTTTCGGCGGGTTTGGAAGGGAGTCGGAGCTCCGCTGCCAACAAGAGAGCTAAAGCGGATGGTGAACGAGAGGTTCTTGTAGAGCGGATGTGAAGCGGCCGGAGGCGTGTATTAGAGCGGACGCGCATGTGATCACCTTGAGCCAGATGCCCATGGTGACCCCCAGCGTGCCCACATCTACTGCTATGCTATAACCTGCCCTATCACTGGTTACCTATCGTTCGAGCGCGAAGAGAAAAAGGAGGAGGAGCAGGAACACGAGCGGAAAGCGCGAGGACGAGGAAGAGGGCAGGGCCCCCCGAGCAGGCTCGGCTGAGCCCAGGGCGTTGAGGTCTGGCTCCACGACGATCAGGTTTCCGCTGTTGTTCTGCTGCTTTGCGATCTCGCAGCTGGTGGTGCCGAACCTGCCGAGTCTCTACCACCACCTGCTACTCATCACCCTTCTCTGCCTTCCCCCTCCTCGTCGCTCTCCTCCTCGTCCTCCTGCTCCTCCTGCTCCTACCGCTATTGTCCTAGCCCCCTCCGCCTCCACCTCATCCCTCCCTCATGCCTGCTCCTCGTCTTGGCCCTTCCCTTATCTTTATTCGCTGTTAGCGTAGTGTTTGCCAGCGTGGTCCCCGAACAGTGAGGACCCCGAACAGTGAGAACAAACAAGAGGAGGAGGAGAAGGAGGAGTAGGAGGCAGGAGAAGGCAGGAGGTGGGAGGAGGTGGGAGGAGGAGGAGGAGGAGGAGGAGGAGGAGGAGGAGGAGGAGGAGGGAGGAGGCGGGATGATGCAGGACGTGGGATTATGTAGGAGGGGGAGGTGAGAGGTAGAAGATGGAGGAGGGCGGAGGAGGTAGGATCGGTATGGGGAGGCAGAAAGGGCTATAGCCGCACCGTGCGACCCAAGCATAGTCTCATGATATGATTTGTACATGAATTCGCACGTGAGCCTGCATACGGTGTACGTCCTTGATTGTGGTGGTGTGACGCGCCCTCCCTGTGGCGCTTGGCCGTCTGAGCGTCGAGATCAAAATGGTTGCCGACGTCTGGCAATTGCTCGCGGGGGCGGTGCCTCTGCGAGGAACCTGACACGGTGCTGACCTGCAGGATCGCGCTCTTGACACCGTTCTTGACATCGCACGATCGCGTTACCGTCTAGTGGGCCCAACACACAAACCGACAGTGTCTGAACCGAACGAAACCCTGACGTAGGTAGGAGGGCACCAACTATACACCAACACCGATCCTGGCCCAGGATCACCCTGGGCCCAGGATCGGTGTATACGCCCTCCTGCCTTGCGCAAGAAGGCATATACACCGATCCTGGGCCCAGGGTGATCCTGGGCCAGGATCGGTGTTGGTGTATAGTTGGTGCCCTCCGAGTAGGTGCCACATCTCCACGCTTGGAAGTCAACGGGGGCGCCTGCTCTCCGCCAGCTCTTGCGGCCCCGTCGTGCGACGCCCCCGCCATGCCGGCCGAAGGCCAGCTCGAGCCGACTCGGGCTGCGCGTCGCGCGAATCGGACCGACGAGGGAGTGGCGGGAGCGGAATCGAGGAACGATGAACCACGCGGATGTTTTGGTTCCCCTCTGTTAAGGAGGAGGGGGAGGAGGAGGAGGAGGAGGAGGAGGAGGAGGAGGAGGAGGAGGAGGAGGAGGAGGAGGAGGAGGAGGAGGAGGAGGGGGGGGAGGAGGAGGAGGAGGGAGCGCGACCAGGCGCGCAGAGCGCGCCAGGCGCGGAGCCGGAGGCGCCGCCAGGGTGGCCCAGTGCAGATCTGAGAAACCCGCGCGGCGCTACAAGAAGTTTAGCGTACGTATGTATGCCATTCATCATGTTTGAATAGGGGGGCAAACAAACCTACCTCGCTTTTGACCACCCTCGCTTCCAAGAGATACCAGGCGATGCCAAACTACGGCATGTACTGGTCAGGCCGCTTGACGAGGAGGCGTATGGTATGACTTGGTTTTGCCTGGAAGCGAAAGCGCGGTAGGTAATTCACGCTCGCTGTTCCCCCGGCGGGGCCAGCGGAACCTGGCCCCGAACTCCATCACGGTGGCGTCCTGAAAGGCCTCCCAGCCGGGATCTGGGTAGATCAGTAGGGAGTCGGAGGATCGTGCCGCATCGCCGATGCATCGGCGACACATCGCCGAAGCATTGGCGATGCACCAGCGACGTCGGCGATGCGTTGGCGCAGTCGGCGTGGAGAAAATCAGGCTCCACATCGAGCCGCATCGCCGAAGCATCGGCGATGCAGCGCGCTCCTCCGACCGACCCCGCCTACTCGGACCCCATCTGGGCGGCCTGGAATCCTGGGGGATCCACGCGCGCACCAAGTTGTGCTCCGGGTACTCGATCTCGCAGGAGAGCCCCTCGCCCTTCCAGCTGCCGCAGTCCTCCCCGGCCCAGAGGGCGGTTCGCCAGGCGACGCGCGGGGCCAGGGGGGGCGCGGGACCTGAAGGGGGGAAGCGGCAGGGGAGACGGGGAAGGGGAGGGAAGGGGGGGGGAGGAGTGGGAGGAGGAGGAGGGGGAGGGCATGGGGGTCGGAGGAGGTGAGGCGAGGGGGGGGGGGACAGGGGGGCAGAGGGGAGCGCGCGCGGGGGAAGGGAGCAGAAGGGAAAGGGGGGGGGAGAGGAGGTGGCGAGGAAGAAAGGATGGGGGAGGAGGGGGAGCGAGAGACGCACGGCCCGCCAAAGATGGGGCACCAGATCTGCTTCACTCTCCTCCTCATTCCCCTCCTCCTTCTCCTCCTCCTCCTCCTCCTCCTCAAACTCCTCAAACTCCCTCCTCCTGCCCTCCCCTCATCCCTTCCCTCCTTCCCCCCTTGCTCCCGCCAGCCTCCCCCTCCATCATCCCTCCTCTACCCGCCTCGCTTGTCCCAGCTCCTTCCTGGCTGCTTCCTCTAGCCTCCTGCCAAATCCATCACCCCTTCCTCTTCCTTTCCTAACTCTCCCCCTCCTCCTCCTCCTCCTCCTCCTCCTCCTCCTCCTCCTCCTCATCCTCCTCCTCCTCCTCACTCTCATCCTCCTCCTCCAACTCCTCCATTCCTTTTCCTTACAAAGAACTTCTCAATGTCGCACCCCGAGGCCACTTTTTAGGGCGAGCCGGGCGTTTCGCCTGAGACTTCCTCACCACTTATGACTCTGAAGCTGAAAAATTGGCAACAATTTCACAGATGGAGGGCGGGCCGTTTTCAAAATGTGGCTCTCGCCTTAGCGCCGCGCACACTCGTTCTAAACGAATGCAAGAGCTTCACGGATTGAGGATAACCCGTTTT
>CAUYUJ010016915.1:813718-818718 GCA_963575745.1 Prorocentrum cordatum
AGCAGGGGACCCATCGGCGCTGTGTTTCTCTCACTTCGCAGGCTGGGTTGAATTATGAGAGACCCATTCACGATGACGGATGACAGAGATGTGGGGATTCCCCTCCTCCTCACCTCCCCTGCCCTCTTGAAAAGATGTTAGAGGAGTGCCGTGTTTCGAGACCTGGAGACCGAAGCTGGTAGCAAGTAAATCGACGGGACCCGCTTCTGGCTGGACCTGGTCGACTCGGCCCTGGCGTCCTCCACGTTTTCCCGAAAAGAAGACGGCGCTATCCGAGCCCTGACGTGCCAGGCGGCGTGGCCTCTGAGCAGAGCTGCCGCCCTTGGCTATCAGGTCGAGGGTGTGTGTGTGTGTGATATTTATGCGGGCAGGTCGGAGACACGATTTTGCATATGAGTGCGAGGAAGAGAGAGTCGACATCGTTGGAAAGAGGCTTCTGTCTAGGATCCGCCATGAGACCTCCGCTGACCCCAGCCCTGGGTTCAAACTCGTTTGTGAGTCGGGGCTCTTTCCGCACCGTCTGTTTGGGCCCCTGGACCGTTGAGCCAAGTTGAGGCGATGGACGGTGGTCGTTTCCAGGTGTTCCCCGAGGCTTATCCTAGCCAAGGGTTTTGCAGTTCCGTTCGATGGAGTTCGAGAGCTTCGAGGGGCCATTTCCCTGGGCGGCTCGTGCATGCGTCCTTCGATCAAGGATCTTTCCCGCTCTGGCTGGGGAGTGGAGTCTCGGTCCTTCGGGTCAGATCCTTGCTCGAATGCATGGTGCCCTGGGCAGTTTTTATCCGCAAGCGAGCGTCGCTGCGGAATTCGCCGCGCCCGCGAGCGCGACCAGCCTGCTGTCTGGCCCGTCTGTGCTTTCCGGCGACTGCAAGGCGGTTGTGCAAGAGCTTAGCAAGGGCCTGGCGGACCAGCTGTCCCCTGCCAGGCCCTACAGCGGGCTCGTCATGCAGAGCCACGCTGTCGCCAGTAAGCTTCTAAGCCCCGCGGTTGAGGCCAAGGCTCACAGGACCGAAGACCCCGACAGGCCTGACGCCGAGCGCAGGCGTATGATCGGTAACGCTGCTGCCGACGAGGCGGCTCAAGCCGGAGCGAGGTTGCACGCTGACATGGAAGAAGAAAACCGTGCTAATGTGAACCTTTCGACCAGGACGGCAGAAGCTGTCTGCAGATTAGCTGCAGAGGTTTTGAACCGCTGGCCGAGGACCAGCCTCAGGGGTGTCGAGCCGCTTGCTGCCGCTGCCCGTCCCCCCAAGCATGCCTCTCTTTCCCACGAGTGGAACTGGGTCGGGCGCTTCTGGCAATGCCCCAACTGCTTGCGCGATTCGAGGAGCAACCAGAAGCCCGTCCCCAGGAGTGTGCACGCGCCAGCTCAGGATCGATCTCGCAGAGTTGCGGGCGATTGGTCACCGATGCCTAGTCGTGGATTTCGACGATCAGAGCTTCGCCTGTGTTTGTCAGAATTCAAATGCGTTTTCCACGGGCGCTCAGATGCGTAGGCTCTCAGAGAAGTGCGTAGATCGAACGCCCATGCGCAGCGAAGTGTGGACGAGGTTGGGCAAGGATCCCGACCACAAGAGGAAGGGGGTCGAAGCCGACCTCGACACGATCTGCCCCCTTTCGTGGGCTCCATGGGCGTGGATGCCAAAATCCTCCTCCTCCTCCCACCCCCTCCTCCTTCTCCTCCTCCTCCTCCTCCTCCTCCTCCTCCTCCTCATCCTCCTTCTCCTCCTCCTTCTCCTCCTCCAACTCCGCCTCCGCCACTCTTCTCGCGCTCCTCCCTCCCTCCCTCCCTACCTCCCCTCCCTCCCTCCCAGCCACCCCCGCTGGAACGGTGGGCGAGGGGGCGGCGCCCCCCGCGCGCCGGGAGGAGGCGGAGCATGCCGGTCCTCAGAGACGGACTGGGCAGCCTTCTTGTGGGCGCTCGCCAGGCTGAAGAGCTTGTCCTTCGGTCCGCAGCGGCGGGGGCACGCGCAGGCGCCGCGGCGACGAGAGAGGAGGAGGAGGAGGAGGAGGAGGAGGAGGAGGAGGAGGAGGAGGAGGAAGAGGAGATGGAGGAGGAGGAGGAGGAGGAGGTGAAGAAGGATGAGGATGAGGATGAGGATGAGGATGAGGATGAGGATGAGGATGAGGATGAGGATATGAGGATGAGGATGAGGATGGATGAGGATGAGATGAGGATGAGGATGCTGCTGCTGCTGCTGCTGCTGCTGCTGATGTGATGATGATGATTGATGATGATGATGATGATGATGATGATGATGATGATGAATGATTATGATGATGATGATGATGATGATGATGATGATGATGATGAGGAGAGAGAGAGGAGGAGGAGAGAGAGGAGAAGGAGGGAGGAGGGAGGAGGAGAATGACGAGGACGAAGGGGAGGGGAGGAAGAGGCGGAGGAGGAGGAAGAGAGGACGAGGAGGAGGAAGAGGAGGAGGAGGAGAAGTAAGAGGAGGAGGAGGAGAAGGGAGGAGGAGGAGGAGGAGGAGGAGGAGGAGGCTGAGGAGGAAGAGGAGCAGCAGGAGCAGGAAGAGGAAAAGCAGGAGGAGGATCAAGAGGAGGAGGAGGAGGAGGAGGAGGAGGAGGAGGAGGAGGAGGAGGAGGAGGAGGGAGGAGGACGACGAGGAGGAGGGGGAGGGAGAGGAGGAGGATTGTGAGCGAAGATTCTAAGTTCTACCGCCGCGCGGTGCAGCCCGGCGAGCAGCCCAGCGAAGAGCCGAAGCCAACGGCCCCTGGGCCACGAGAGACAGAAGCCGCTGGACACCCCAAAAACGAGGACGGGGGAGGAGGGCGAGGGGGAGGAATACAGTCGGACTTCATTGGACTTTCAGCGACCAGCGTAAAGTTAAAGACGCGAAAATTCAAGCACGCAGGGCTGCACGGATCCATGAAGCCGTCGCTTCAAACACCCTCGAAGCCCATGGTCACGAGTGCAAAGTACTGCAACCGTTACGCGGACGAGGACCAGCCCTTGTTCGAAAGCACTCCGTTGAATTACAGTCGGCCTTGATTGGACAGAACACGCGAGAGGACACAAGACCCTTCCGAGGGCCACATTGCCGTAGGAATGCAGGAGGCACGGGTCGCGAGGCACAGGACACGAGGGTACCCTTGATTTGGCAGGGTCGACCTACTAATCCGGGCCGACTGTATCAGGAGGAGGCACGCGACTCCAGATGGAGGAGAAAAGGGAGGTCCACGAGGTCACTCCACCCCGCTGGCCCCGCTCTGCGACCAGCCAGCTGGCCCGCCCGGCGGCGAGCCGTTTCGCCTCGCGGCCGAGCCCCTCGGCCTGGCTGCGCATGCTAGACGGAGGCCATCAGGGCGTCGCGCGCAGTGCAGCTCTTGGGCACGGCGCGCCCCAACGAACTAGGGAGCCTTTCGGCGGCTCGGCGTTGTATACAGCAAGGGGTCCCGGGATGGACCCCATTCAGCCCCTCCCTGATCGAAATGGCCGGCCCAGTTCGCCCTTGCAGTCTCCGACGGGCTGCGTGCCTCGCCGATGGTCACGCGTGGCATTGAGGACGCCGCGGGGTCCTAAACCTCGAGCCTCGATCCTCCTTTTCCTCCTCCTCGATCCTCAAACCTGGATCTTCGACCCTCGACACTCATCACTTGAACCTTGACCCCCGGCCACGACCACGGCGACGACGACGACGACGACGACGACGACGACGACGACGACGACGACGACGACGACGGCTACAGCGGCGGCGTCGGCGGCGGCAGCGGCGCCAGCGGCGGCGGCGGCGCCCGACCGAGCCCCCCCCCCGCCCCTGGCATCATTTTTGAGGTGCTGCACCATGTCCCCGCGCTGCGCCTCTTCGGGGGGCGCCCGAAGTGGAGAGGGGAAGGGAACACGGGCAAAGAGAGGAAAAAAAATAGATGAGGAGGGGTGTAGGGATGCGGAAAAGGAGGAGGAGGAGGAGGAGCAGCAGCAGGATTGCGAAAGGCAGAGGAGGAAAAGGCAGAGGAGGAGGCGGACGAGACTGACGAGACTGAGGGCGACGGCGAAGGGGGAAAAGCGGAAGTGGACGGCGGAGACGACAAGTCAGGTCGGGTCAGGTCTGGAACCGTGTCTAAACCCCAAATCCGTTGCAGATCGCATGCGTGAGTGCATGGACAACGATACGCCCACGTCAGGTTCAGCGTGTGGGCGAAGAGGAGAAAAATGCAATCATCGTCGCTGGCGCCATGGGCAGGGGTTGTGTAGAAATCTGCTCACTCGTGCCCGTCTCCGCCAAAAACCCCCGCGTGGCAGGAAGACCCAAGGTAGCAACGGCAACACGGGGCACAAACCGGAAGGCAAGCTGAGCGAAGAGCGGTGGCGCAAGGTGAGCATTCAATGTTCATCCCCTAAGACAGCGACGAGGTTGCACCCCAAGACGTCTGGCTGGTTGGGAAACCAATGCAAACAATACTTCAACACTTCCTGTTTCCGTGCTTGGCGGTTGAACGTGTTTTGTCGGAACGTTTGTTGGGCGGCCTCTTCGTTGCTTACAGCCCGGCCGTGCATGCACATTACAATTGTCGGGGACGCCCTCTGCGACGTCTCCCGGGATCGAGGAGGCCCTAATGCCCGTTCTGGAAAACACGATGGCGAGGCAGCAATTCTTCGGGCACGGCGGACAGCTAGCTCTCTATAGTACAACATTTTTGTTGGCAAACGCGCGCTGGCTTAAACAAATCTGAAATTCTCTGACATGCGAAATCATCGAATGCGCAATGTGCAAGTCTTACATAAATGCTGCGCTCAAAAAGCATCGAGATTGACTCGGTTTGCCGTGCGCGGACAGAGCGCGCCGAGGCTGAAACAAGTTTGGCCTTACTCGTGTTGGCATGCCTCCAGATAGCTTGCAGCGCATCGAAAGACGCACGAGTTTCACCTACCCCGCGGGCCACTGAAGCTGCCGTTTTCCCGTCGGCCCGGAAGAGGCTGCCCAGGTAGACCATCGACGTGACCGTCTTGAGCGGTATGCCCTGTGGCGTGCGGATGT
>CAUYUJ010016915.1:823718-858718 GCA_963575745.1 Prorocentrum cordatum
GCATCATCATCATAATCAGCATCAACATCAGCATCATCATCATCATCATCACCATCAGCATCATCACCATCATCAAAACACTCGTCATCCTCCTCCTCCACCTCATCATGACCGTCATCAGACCATCATCATCATCATCGTCATACTCCTTCTCCTCCTACTCATCGTGATAAACAGCATCAGCCTCCTCATCGTCCTCATCATCCTCACCATCCCCATCATCATAACCATCATCATCAGCATCAGCATCAGCATCACCATCATCAGCAGCATCATCAGCACAAGCAGCATCACCTCCACCACCTCAACACACTCATCACCACCAGCATCATCATCACCACCATCATCATCACCATCATCATCACCACCACCATTATCGTCATCATCACCACCATCCTCATCGCCACCACCATCACCACCAGCAGCATCATCAGCATCATACTAATCATCACCAGCATCACCACCACCATCAGCACCACCACCATCACCACCACCATCATCGTCACTACAATCCTCAGCACCACCACCGCCATTATCACCACCACCAACACCAACACCACCATCATCGTCACCATCACCGTCAACAGCATCACCACCACCACCCCAAGCAGCAGCAGCAGCAGTATCACCATCATCGTCGTCACCATCACCCTCATCATCAGCAGCAGAAGCATCATCATCCGCATCAGCATCAGCATCAGCATCATCGCCATCATCATCGTCATCAACACCACCACCACCGTCATCATCAGCATCATTATCGTCATCAGCATCGCGTTCACCATCAACATCGTCACCAACATCATCAGCATCAGCATCATCAGCATCACCACCAAAATCATCCCACCACCACCACCATCACCAACACCATCACCATCATCGTCAACATCATCATAACCATTATCTTTATCATCCTCAGCAGCAGCATCATCAGCAGCACCATCATCATCACCACCATCATCATCACCACCACCACCATCATCATCGTCATGATCACCACCATCCTCATCACCACCACCACCATCACCTTCAGCATCATCAGCATCATATTCATCATCACCATCATCACCACCACCATCAGCACCACCACCATCACCACCACCATCATCGTCACTACCATCCTCACCACCACCACCGCCATTATCACCACCACAAACACCAAGACCACAATCATCGTCACCATCATCGTCAACATCATCACCACCACCACCCCCAGCAGCAGCAGCAGCAGCGGCAGTATCACCATCATCGTCGTCACAATCATCATCAGCAGCAGCAGAAGCATCATCATCCGCATCAACATCAGCATCAGCATCATCGTCATCACCATCGTCATCAACACCATCACCACCACCACCATCATCAGCATCGTCATCATCGCCATCAGCATCGCCTTCACCATCAACATCGTCACCAACATCATCATCATCATCATCATCATCATCATCATCATCATAATCAGCATCATCAGTATCACCACCAAAACCATCCCACCACCACCACCACCATCCCCATCATCGTCAACATCATCATAATCAATATCATCATCAGCAGCAGCATCAGCACCATCATCACCATCATCATCATCATCATCAGCATCATCATCGACATCATCATTATTATTATCAGCAGCCGCAGCATCATCACCCTGACGCTGGTTCTCCCAAACCTGGGGACACGAAATGTCACACGAGACGGCCGCCCGTGCCCCCTCGAACAATCGCCACCCAGAAAATTGGGCTGGCACGGTGGTGGGACTTGCCGCAGGCAGCTAGATGACTAACTCCTCCCTGTCGCGCCCCCCCAGGGGTGTCGGTAAGGCGGGTCAGGCGTTTCGCCTGGGACGTCCTCACGAGGTGTGTGTGTGTGTGTGTGTCTGTGATCCCTAAGCTTGAAATTCGCAACTGTTATTAAAAGTGGAGGGCAGGTTGTTTTTTTGAAGACGTGACTGCCGCGCTAGCGCCCAGAACATTCGTCTCAGAAGTGTTTCAACTTGGCAACAGCTTCAAGGATAGAGGGCGTGCGATTCAGAAGCGCTGCGCAGGTTCGCTCAGAAGTTTGCAACTTGACAACAGCTTCAGAAATGGGTGGCGTGCGGTCTGCGAAAGGCGCCGCGAATCTTCGGCTCAATCGTCGACAGCTGCTTCAAATATAGGAGCGGCTGCCTCTCAGAGCGCGGGCCGCGCCACGGCGCCACGCACACCCGCCTGCAAAGGTGGCAGCAGCTTCGAGGGTGGAGGGGAGGGACTTTTCAAGATGTGGCAGTCGCCCCAACGCCGAGCACACTCGCCTTGAAAGTGGGAAGAGCCAGGGGCTCCCCACTTCGCGCTTCGCGCTCCGCGAAGCGCGAGAGCGCGAATAACTTCGCGCTCTCGCGCCGCTCCCCGAAAGGGAGAAAAGGAGGACGAGGAGGAGGGGGCGAAGGAACGAGGACCGCGAAGCGCGAAGCGCGAATAACTTCGCGCCCTCGAGGGAGCCCTTGAAGAGCGTATGGGATGCATGGGGGCCGCGCACATTCGCTAAAACTTTGCAGCGGCTTCAAGGATGCAGCACAGGCCGTTTGCAGACTGTGGTTCTCGCATTTCGCCGCACACATCCGCCTCAAAAACTTGGAACCTTTCGAAGTATAGAGGGTGGATCTTTCTCACAGTGGGTCTCTCGCTTGGGACGTCCTCAGCGTTGAAGGCCCGAAACTTCAACACGCGTAGCTCTGCACGGATCGAGGGCGGCTCCTATTCAAAATGTAGTTTTTCGCTTGGGACCCGCTTGAAGTTCTTGATCGGACGTGTAAACTCCTACAGCAGCTACACCTCGATTCCGTGCATGAGCATAGCTGCTCGCATCCTGGATTACGCACCGGAGGAAGGCAACACTAATCATGTTCAAAAAGGGCCCTCTCCGCGCTTTTGTGATGCTGGTCCTTCAAAGGGGGCGCCTCTTGTAGTGGACATGAAATCTTGTGCGGGCGTATAAGGCGGGGAAGTGGGACGATGTATCTTTGGTGTACTCTGACCCTCCTCAACTTCCCTCGTCCTCCTTCCCCTCTCACCTCCTCCTCCTCCTCCTCCTCCTCCACCTCCTCCTCCTCCTCATCATCATCATCATCATCACCACCACCACCGTCATCATCATCGTAATCATCACCACCACCTTCATCATCATAATAATTGGCATCAACAGCATCACCACCACCACCACCACCATCATCATCATCATCATCATCATCATCATCATCATCATCATCATCATCATATTCATCCTCATCCTCATCCTCATCATCACCATCATCATCGGCAGCATCATCATCAGCACCATCAGCATCCTCCTCTTTCCTCCTGCCCCTCTTTCCTCTTGCCCCTCCCTCCTCCCCCTCTCCTCCTCATCATCCTCACTCTTATCCTCCTCCTAATCCCCATTTTCATCATCCTTCTTCTCCTTCTTTTCCTCCTCCTCAACCTATTATCCTCCTCCTCCTAATCCTCCTCCTCCTACTCCTCCTCCTCCTCCTCCCCCTCTTCCTCCTCCCCCTCCTCCTCCTCCTCCCCCTCCTCCCCCTCCCCGCCATCCGTCCCGCCCTTGATGCTTGGCGCCCCTGCTGCTAGATCCTGCGTGTTTCTGCCAGCAGCTAGCGATTGCCGCACCAAGCTGACCGCCCCCTCGGCGAATCAGGACGCAATTCCAAAATTCCCGCCCTCCTTCCCCTCCCTCCCTCCATCCCTCCCTGTTTCTCTTCCGTTTCGAGAGGGGGTGGTCGGCGGTGGACAAACCTCCCTTTAGTAAAAACGGCCTGGGACCGAAACCGACGGACCTGGACCCGCAAAAATGAAGGCCGCGACGCCCTCTCGCGAACCGAAAACGGCCAATTCACTCATCGACGTGTCAGGGTAGGAGGTCTGTCCACCCCCGAGGTGGGGGTGGCCGCGAGAGGGGGAAGCAGGCGCGCTCCCACGGCGCACCGGCCTGCGCCTTGGACTTGTGCTGACTGGGCACGCCCTCGGCGGTTGGCCGACTGCACGCCATGTCGTCGTCGTCGTCGTCGTCTTCCTCCTCCTTCTCCTCATCCTCCTCCTCCTCCCCTCCTCCTTCTCCTTCTCCTTCTCCTTCTGCTCCACCTGCTCCTCCTCCTCTTCCTCCTCCTCCTCCTCCTCCTCCTCCTCCTCCTCCATGAGGCAATGAGGCAATGACGGGAATGGAGTTCTCCGAACGCTACCGCTCCTCCTCCTCCTCCTCCTCCTCCTCCTCCTCCTCCTACTCCTCCTCCTCCTCGTCCTCCTCCTCCTCCTCCTCCTCCTCCTCCTCCTCCTCCTCCTCCATCTGCTTCCTCAAAGATGTGCTGTTTCACCGAATCTGCAGGGTGGGCCCTTTCCCAAATCCGTGCTCTGGTGCGGATCTTCTTCGAGCCTCATCTCCGTCGTCGTCGTCGGCGGCGGCGTCGTCGTGGTCGTGGTGCGTGTTGCTTTGCTCGGGACATTTTCCTGATGCAGTGACCATCACCACCCTCCTCCTGCTCCTGCTTCTCCTCCTTTCTCCGTCCTGCTTCCTCCTTCCATCTTCCCCCTTCATCATTCCTCATCTTCATAAGTCTCCTCCTTCACCTTTTCCACTCAATAGCATCCCTTCTCCGCTTCCTCATCCTTCTCCCATCATCATCATCAACATCATCATCATCATCATCATCAGCATCATCATCATCATCATCATCATCATCATCATCATCATCATCATCATCATCATCATCATCATCATCATCATCATCATCATCATCATCATCAGCATCATCATCAGCAGCATCATCATCGTAATCATCATCCTCCTCATCATCATCATCACATCATCATCACATCATCAGCATCATCATCATCATCAGCATCATCATCATCATCATCATCATCATCATCATCATCATCATCATCATCTTCACCATTTCATCATCATCAGCATCATCAAGCATCATCATCATCATCATCATCAGCAGCAGCAGCAGCAGCATCATCATCATCATCATCATCATCATCATCATCATCATCATCATCATCATCATCATCATCATCATCATCATCATCATCATCATCATCATCATCATCATCATCATCATCATCATCATCATCATCATCATCATCATCATCATCATCATCATCATCATCATCATCATCATCATCATCATCATCATCATCATCATCATCATCTTCATCTTCATCTTCATCTTCATCTTCATCTTCATCGTCATTTTCATCTTCCTCATCATCATCAGTAGCATCACCATCCTCCTCATCCTCATCAGCAGCAGCGGCATCAGCATCATCATCCTAATATTCATCCTCATACTGATCCTCGATATCGATCTTCTGATCGTCCTCATCCTCCTCCTCCACCTCCACCTCCTCCTCCTCCTCCTCCTCATCACCACCACCACCACCACCATCATCATCATCATCATCATCATCATCATCATCATCATCATCATCATCAACATCACCATCACCACCACCACCACCACCATCATCATCATCATCATCAGCATCATCAGAATCAACATCAGCATCAGCATCAGCATCAACATCAGCATCATCATCATCATCATAATCATAATCAGCATCATCGTCATCACCTTCATCATCTGCATCATCATCATCATCATCAGCAGCAGCAGCATCAGCAGCAACATCGGCATCAGCATCAGCATCAGCATCAGCAGCATCATCATAAACATCACCAACACCATCACCATCACCATCACCATCACCATCACCATCACCATCATCATCATCATCATCATCATCATCAGCAGCATCATCATCATCTTCATCAGCAGCAGCAGCATCTTCACCAGCAGCATCATCAAACTCATCGTCGCCGTTTTCCTCCTCCAATTCCTCCTCTTCCTCCTCCTCCTTCTCCTCCTCCTCCCTCTCCTCCTCCTCCTCATCATCATCACGATCATCATCATCATCATCATCATCATCATCATCATCATCGTCATCATCATCAGCATCATCATCAACGTCACCATCAGCATCATAATAACCATCATCATCAGTATATCATTAGCATCGTCAACATAATCATCAACCTATCCATCCTCTTACTCCTCTTCATTCGCCGTTTCTTCTTGCTCTTCCTCCTTCTCCTTCTCATGATCCTCTCCTCCACATGTTGCTCCTCCTTCTCCTCCTCGTCCTCAGATTCCTCCTCCTTCTCATCATACGGCTCATCTGCCGCCCCCTCATTCCCCACCCACGTCTTCCGTCCATTCTCCATCCTCCGTCTCCTCCTCCTCCTCCGTGTCCTCCTCCATCTCCTCCTCCTCATCCGTCCCCGCCTCCTCCCTTCCCCCTCCCCATCCGCGTCCCCCTCCCCTCCTCCGCTTCTTCCTCCTCCTCCTCCTCCTCCTCCTCCTCCTCCTCCTCAGTAGCTCTCGACACAGGTGCCGCCTACGGAGACGGGCGGTGGGGGCTGCGGGTCGAACCGCGAGGGAGATCGGTTTCACGTCGCGCGAACTGTTGATCCCAGGGCGGCTCTCGCCGAGGCCCCTGACGTCGCGGGGCATGTAGCAGCAGGAGCAACTGGGATGGTATTCCCCCAGGTGGCAAGAGATGTGCATTTTTGGACTGGGGGCATCATCGGCATCGCGGGCCAGCGCGGGGATGGTTTTCCCCCAGGTGGTCAGAGATGTGCACTCCTCTGGACTGGGGGCATCGTCTTCTTTGAGGGCTCGTGCACGGGCGGACAGCGGGGGCCGCGGGTCGATCCGCGATGGGGGATCGGCCTAACCTCGAGCGAACCGCTGATCCCGAAGCGGCTCTCGCCAGGGCCCCTGCCGTCTCGGAGCTTGGAGCAGCAGCGGTCGCGGGGCAAGTATTCCTCCGGGCGGCCAGAGATGTGCGTTCCTCTGGGCTGGGGGCGTCAGCGACATCGAGGGCCTTTGCAGGGTTCGACGCAGGGGGCTGCGCGTCGACCCGCGAGGAAGGCCGGCTTAGCTACGCGCGCCGGCCACGAGCGGCCCTAGCCAGAGCCGTCGTCGAGCAGGCAGCAGCTGATGGTAGCGCGCAAGTCCCCGCCTCCAAGTGCACCCGAGAGGTGAACCGCGCGAGGGGCTGGGCTCAGTCACTGGATGTTCTGCCAGGGTTTGCCCCCAGGCGCACCCGCGAGGTAAACAGCGAGAGGGGCAGGGCGATGTCGCCAAGTTTTGCTGGGGCTGGCCCTGCCGATGCTGGTGCCGTGTTTGGCGGGTCTTCTGCGGTGCCCGCGGGCCCTCCGAGTGCCGCGGGCCCTCGGGCCGCCGTCGGCGCGAGGCTGGGAGAGCGCGCCGTTGCTGGTGGGGCGACGCGGGCGGGTCCGCAGTTGACTGGAGGGGCGGCGCGTTGGTCTGGGCGAGGCGGGGGGCAGCTCTTTGAGCACCCCGCAGCCTCGCCCCCGAGCCAGGGGCAGCCGCGCGACCGTCCCAGCGGGCGACGCCAGAGATCGATGGGCACGGCTGGTTCGGAGAAGCGAACCATTTCACTTGCCGAGTGTTGTTCCAATCCTCCATCTTCATTCACTTCCTCCGCCTTCTCCCCCGTCGGCTCAACTCCCAGCCTGCCAGCGACCATGTGCTCCTTTTAGGCGACCCACACGGTGGTACCATCCGTGCCACCCCCACTCCGCCGCCCACGCTCCACCACCCCTCCCGCCCGCCTCCCTGGCCCCTCCCGACGCGGCACGGTGGTGGACGTGTGCGGCAGTGCAACAAAACGATCGCAACGCTGCGCAGACAATGGGCAGTCGTAGCGCCGAGGGGAGCTCAAACTGTTTGCGCTGCTCAGACATGAACTGCACAGCCGCTGCGCCCATGAACCAACGTAGGCGGCGTGGCCCCGTCAGACAAAAAAGGCATGCGTGAGCCCACACTGAAATGCTGTAAATAGGAAAAACAGCTATCCTGGCGAAGGACCTAATCATATGCAATTGTGAGCACCGTCGTTGCGGGTATTGCCTTCGGGGGATCTCCTCATGGGGTCATGTGCCGATGTGGGGCGGGGCCGCCATGTGGGCGCTGCTGCTGGGGCGTTACACGGAACCCACTATGGGGCCACGAAGCGCTGTACTGGGTGGGGGACCCGCATGCGGACACCGCCAAGGTGCATTCGGTGGAGCTCCCTGTGGGGCCACGAAGCGCTGTACTGGGTGGGGGGAACGCATACTAGTGCAACCACTGGGGCCTTCGGTGGAGCTCCCTACGGGGCCACGAGAAGCAGTACTGGGTGGGGGAACCGCATGCGGACACCGCCACTGGGGCCTTCGGTGGAGCCCCCTCTGGGGCCACTAAACGCTGTACTGGGTGGGGGACCCTGGGGGAATCGCATGCGAGTGCAGCTACTGGGACCTTCGGTGGAGCTCCCGATGGTGGCACGAAAAGCTGTACTGAGTGGGGGAACCGCATGCGAGTGCAGCCACTGGGCCCTTCGGTGGAGCTCCCTATGGGGCCCCGAAACGCCATACAGGGTGGGGGAACCGCATGCGAGTGCAGCCACTGGGGCCTTCGGTGGAGCTCCCTGGCTCCCTATGGGGCCACGAAGCGCTGTAACGAGGGGGGGAGACGCATACTGATGAGGGCAGAGACAAAGAGGGGAAGGAGGGAGGAGGGAGGAGGGGGGAGGAGGAAGGAGGAGAGGAGGCGCGGGGTGCTGTCTCCTCAAAACGGGGACCCAACACCACAGGATGGTTGGGGCAAACGAAATGTATAGGAAGATTAGCCAGCAGAGTGGAGCTCAGACTCGCTCGCCTTCTCGCCGCCACTGCCCCAGCAGCCAGTGCGCGGCCGAGGGACCGAGTGCTGGCGCTGACGAAGAGAAAGCTTGTGCTCCAACGCTGACGTCGGCCCTCGCCTCAGCTAGGTAACGCCTCTGCTTCCCACAGAACTTGCGGATGGCCTACCCCTGGCCCGTCATCCGACGCGGCTGCCGCGGCCGCCACAGAAGTGCGATGGGCGTCCGACAGCGAGGGCGCACCTTCCTCGGCGGAGTGGGCCGTCGGGCTCCTGTCGGCGACGAGCGGGCGAGTGGGGGTCGGTGCGTTCCCCTTTGATCGGGTCGGACGAAAGGTGGGGTAGTAAAGTAGGAAACCGCGCTTTATACACCGACGTGTTTGCGCGGCCCTGCACGGATTTTTGCGCAAGAAAGCAAAACCTGGTGTATACGGGACCCTGGTGTATACAGTTTCCAAAATGTTTCCTGTGAGAACAGGGAGCAAGTATACACGACACCGCCCCGACGTCGTCCCCGACCCTCAAAAAGTCCTGGGATTGGAAGACGGCCCGCCCGCCACTGGTAATGTATAGGCTCCAGTTTCCGATGAGGGGGGGGTAGCGAAGCAGCTCACGCGGCTGGTTCCCCTGGCGCCTCTCAAGGCGCCTGAGACGCCCATGTGTCGAGGCAGGCGCTCGGCGGCGGGACGGAGACCAGCTGCATGCTGCAGATGTCGTTACACCCCTCTCCCAGAGCATCACTCCGTTTACTTATGGATTGGATGCCATGACACTGGACACTCCAACAATCGTATCGTTGAATTAAAGATGTGTTTAAAATGTGTAAAACACGTTGTTTTAAAAAGTGTTTAGAACATGTTGTTTTACACATGTTTAAAGCATGTTTGAAACATATTTTAGAGATCTGGAAACAATTTGGCAGCATGCTTCCTCTCCATTAACCGACTTCCACAACCATTTACGTCTGGCCCGACCGGAGCCGATCCCCCCGGGTCCTTCCCCTCGCGCCTCGGCCTGGGGACAGCCCGACGGCTCTCCACCATCCCCGCTTGGGAAGGGGCCCCCAAACAGCGGGGCTGCGCTCCACCACGCACGCTGTTGCACAACGGGCCCGGCTCAAGGAGGGGAAGCAGGAGGGAGGGTGGGAGGGAGCACGCAGAGAACTGGAAGGCGGAGGCGAGGCGACATGACATCCGAACCTCACCCCCAACAACCATCAATTCTCGTGAATCGATGGGAGGTGGCGGTAGGGTTCGAATCTCGCCACGTGTTCGACGAGTTCCGAGCCCTACCACCCCCGCCGCCCATCGAGTTGCCTGCATTGTTGATCGGCGAGGGTAGGGTTCGGGTGTAGCCGCCGACCAACCTGGCCACGTAGGCGCTAGCAACCGCCCTGATCCTTCCCTCACTCCTTCCCTCCCTCGCTGGCTGATCCGCGGCTCCACCACCCCGCCCAGGTGGCCGCTAGGGCCGGGAGCGGTCGACGAGAAGAATCGAAGAGAAGGAGGAGGAGGAGGAGGAGGAGGAGGAGGAGGAGGAGGAGGATCGAGGATCAAGAACCGAGGAGAAAGAGGAGGAGGAGGACGACGACGACGACGACGATCGAAGATCGAAGAGGGAAATCGAGGAGAAGGAGGAGGAGAAGCGGCAGCGTTTGGAGAACTCCATTGCCGTCATTGCCTCATTGCCTCATTGCCTCACGAGGAAAAGGAGCAGAAGGAGGAGGAGGAGCAGAAGGAGAAGGAGGAGGAGGGGGAGGATGAGGAGCACAAGGAGAAGGAGAATGAGGATGGGGGAGGAGGAGGAGGAGGAGGAGGAGGAGGAGGAGGAGGAGGAGAAGGAGGGGGAGGAGGAGGAAGAGGAGGAGGATCGGAGGACGCGGGGCCCGCGGGGGCGGAAGAGCCCTTGCGCGCCGAGGGGCGCGCCAGGTCCAGCTTGTGCTCGCTGAGGGCGCCGGACGCGCCCTCCTCCAGCTTCTCCACGCGGTGGCCGAGCAGGGCAAGGCACCTCGCCCGCGCGGGAAGCGTCCAACCTTACGTAGCGTCCATATTTGATTTGAGGTCGTCCTCAAGTTCTTCGTCGCTGAATTTCGCGTCGCGGCGCTAAATTGAGAGGTTCAGGTCGTCGTGGCGTCGCCATCAGGACGTCGTGCGCAGAAGACGGGCAGCGCGCTTCGCTGTAGCAGAGGGGGTCCCCACCTCCTCAAGGAAAACCCATACAGAAAGAGGGGTCACCACATTCCCCAGGAAGCGGGCCGTCTGGACCCCCCGTGAGCCTCCAGCACTTCCAGGGCAGGGCACCTCGCCCGCACGGGAAGCGGGGGTCCACCGGGAAGACCACTCAGGGTTGTGGATGCCACGACAATGGACACCCTAACAGTCCTATCATTGAATTTAACACGTGTTTGAAATGTCAGAAAATGTTATAGTCATGTTTTAAGTATGTTGTTTACATGCTTAAAAAACATATCTAACACATGTTTGAGACATCTGGCAACTGTTTGGCAACATGCTTCCTCTCCATTGATCGTCCTCCACAAGACTAAGGGGGTCACCAGCTCCACCAGGAAAACCACTCATAAGGGGTCCCCACCTATACACCAGAGGGGTCACCACATTCCCCAGGAAGCGGGCCATCTGGACCCCCCCTGAGCCTCCAGCACCTCCACGGAAGCCCGAAAACGTCCAGTGCCACAACCGCTGGGCCGAGGGAATCACCCTGGGGGCTCCCCAAGGCCGGCCCCCACTCCCCTGGCGGTGACGCCCTGCGGTCGGCGCACGATTTCGACTGTCGCTCGCAGGTCTCGCAGCCGCAGGGTCGGGGTCGGCCTGGGGGGGGGCGCCAGGGACGACTCTCTCAGCCCAGCGGCTGTAGCTGCCCCTTCCTCGCACATGAAGGACAAGGAGACGGAGGAAGAAAGCCGGGACGTGGAGCCCAGCACGCTCCCACAGCGGCGATGTGATGTGTTCCGCCGCGGCGGTTTTGCACGTTCGGCATTCCTGGGGGTGGGGGCGCTTTTCGGGCGACGGGGACGTCAACGTTGGACCCCAGGGGTCGGGCTCTATGGGGCAGCGGATCGAAAACCAAAAAAAACATCTTCGAATGTCTGGGTACTGGGGCAGCCGCAGCTCCCAGACGCGCTCCACGTGGCTCCCTGGACCGGGTCAGCCAGAGGGGAATGGTTGACCCTCGTTAGCGCTGACCACGAAGGACCCGAGAGGGCCCCATGACCTCTCCAAACGAGCCCTAAGACGGCTCCGAAATGGCCCCGAGGGACCCTAAGGGGACCCGAAGTACAGCACAGAGGCCATGCGCCAGCCTTGGGCACGTCGCTTGGGCACCACTGCCGTCAGTGATCTGGGTTTCCGGCAGGACGCGCGGGCAGAAGAGTGCACAATCGGCACCCTTTCAGGACAAATGCTGCCAGAGAGACGGCGTGTATATCCAACTGTGAAGCAGCAGCAGAAAACGCACGAGGACTGCGAATCAGACAGACGGAACGCCCGACTGTGAAGAAGAAAAGCGACGCGCCCCACGACTGTGAAGCACGAAAGCAAACATATGACACGAATTCGAAACGCAAAGAGGAAGGAAGAGGAGGAGGAGGAGGAGGAGGGGGAGGAGAAGGAAGAGGAGGAGGACGACGACGACGAAGACGAGGGGGGAAAAGGACTGCCGCCTCTAACCTTTTTACTGTAATAGTATTAATATACACACGCAGTGGGCCCATTTTAGCTTGGGGCGGCCGCGTGTCCGGAACAAATGCCACTGGTTTGGTGCATGTGTTCCAGGCCCGCACACCAAAGACTTCAAATAGCTGTTGTCTGGCAGCGCAGAGTTTTTCTCATAGGACTGCGTTTGCCTCTTGCGCAAGGCCTCGCTTAAACGATCCGCCTGCGCTGCACTCAGAACTGCGGCGTTCGACACCCTGGAATAATTAAAATATTGGACCCCCATATTTTTCATAGACAAAATGCTCGGAAGCCGGCCGCCCTTTGTCGGCTTGCTTGGAATAGCCACGATGTTTCCAAATTGTACAATAATTTCGGCACACCTATAACATCGAATAACCGCACTTCTCGTGATTTTGAAATACCCGTATGGTTCCAGCATTTGGTCAGTCAGCCGTCCCGTAACTTCTGGATTGCTTTCGGCACTGCTGTACAAGTTCGTTCGTGCCGTAGGCTGTGGCAGCCCATGGGCGTGCATACTGGCATACCGGCACATCAACCATCAAAGCAAGCATTTCGCATTTGGTGGCGCCACATGGAGGCCCCCTCCTCCTCCTCTCCCTGGCCCCCCCCCCTCCTAGGCCCGAAAGCTTCTTGCGAGGGCCGCGGGCCGATCGCGCATTCGCCGCGTCCCAGCGTCGCTCCTTCCAGTCTGCGGACGGGCCAGGCCACCGCGCGCGCGGCGGGTCTGTCGCGGGGGCAGGGAGATGGCCGCGTCGATTTCTGTCGCGGTCTAGAATCATCTGAGTCTCCTCTCCGCCGGCAGACTGTCTGAAATAGCAGCGCGTAGCAACGTGGATTTACTCGTGCTTCAGGGCACCTGCATCAGGGAATGGCTGGGTAGAAAATATGATCTCGAATATCTTGCACATTTTCGCGCATCGATTCGCTATGGGCGGGCCAGGGGGCCGCTTTCGAACGCGCGCGCAAGGTGTTGCATAATACTAAGTCGATGCAATCGTCCATGTCATGCGGAGAGCATCGCGATCGCCCCCGCAGCAATGTTGGGACATTCTTCTGACATCGCCATCCCGAGCGCGCGCCCGCCTCCAGCGGGCCCGTCGGGGCCTCGGCTGGCGGCACAGGACATGGCCGCGGAAGCGGTGGCGAACTTGTTTCGGTGATCGGGTCTCTCGGGCACGGGCGCGCCGCGCCCTTATCTGCGGCTTCGATGCGACTTCGGAGTTAGTCTTGGATGATCAACTCCCCCCGCGCGATGAAGATGGCAATCCTTTAGGTGGCTTCCACCTGGGCAAGAACGGGATAGCAGGATAAATTCTTACCCAGACACTGTTGCATTTCGAGCCAATGGCGCCTCGCACCTATCATCGCCAGGCGGCCCCGACATATCATGGGGCGGCGGGGGCGCCAACGCCTTGGACATCATCGCTATTTCGAGCATCGTAGGGCCACGCATAACTGGGCGTCGCGTCGCGCGGCGCGCGGGGCGAGGGCAGCGACTGAACCCCGGTGCACGTCCTCATGGCCATTTTCTACTTATCCTTGAACCTCGTCTTCTCACCTTCACCTCGCGCCCCTCTCCTCCCGGACAGCGGCCCGGGGCTGCAGCGAGCTGGCGCGGGCTCTCCAGCCGGGGGAGGGGCGCAAGGAATTCCACGAGGACTTAGAGATGAAGGTGGAGAGGAGGGGGGGGGGAGGGGGTATTGGGGGAGGTGCCACTATTCTGAATGGTTGGATTGCGCGCGCTCTCTCGCCGCCCAGCACTGCTCGGGCTCGCGCGCGCGACGCAGCGCGTCGTGGGCCCAGCGCAGAACGCGCTCGTCTGACGCGTCTTCGACGAGCCCGTCGCTGGTGGTCTTATCTGTTCCGGGAACGTGACCGGCGCATGCCAGAGGCACCCGCCGAACATCTCGAATGCACAGCACAACTCAAGCAAAACGCGTGCGCATTGCGGCGGCAACGGCGCGCTGCTCTTGCCCGTCGCCGCCTCGGTGCAATTGAGCGCCCGAAGGGAGCTCGACCGCGACTGGCCCGGGCGGGGGCTCTCAGACTGGCCCGCGCGCGCTCGTTGCCTTCTTTTGACTACCTACCAGACCACCCCAACCCAACCCGAAGACCCGAATTTGACCCGAATTTCGGGTTGGGGGGGGTACGGATACCATGTGTTTTTTCAACGTTCCCCGACCCCCCCCCACTGGAAATCGATGATAAATTTGGGCCTTCGGGTTGGGTTGGGGTGGTTTGGTGGGTGGTGATCTTTGCCCGCGCGACAGCTCGGCCGCTCACCGCGACCTGCTCACAGCCCCCCGCGCCTCCACGCGGGCGCGGGCGGCCCCCGAGCGCGGCGGCGGCGCGGCAGAGGCCATTTGAGTCGCCCCGCCGAGCGACCTCCAGAACAACGGCGGCCTCTCGGCGCCCAACCTCCTCCTCCTCCTCCTCCCCTCCTCCTCCTCCTCCTCCTCCTCCTCCCTCCTCCTCCTCCTCCTCCTCCTCCTCCTCCTTCTCCTCCTCCTTCTCTTCCTCCTCCTCCTCCTCATCCTCCTCCTCCTCATCCTCCTCCTCCTCCTCCTCGCCTCTTCGGGTTCGGCGCGCAACGCAGGGGCGCCGCGCAGCGGGCGTAGGCCGCGACGCAAACGGGGCAGCACCTGCAATCCACTTCCAACGCTCCCTGGCTTGCCAATTGCTGCCAGTCGCCGAGTCTCGCGCTGCGAGTAGGCCCCGCGCGCGAGACAGAACAACAGCAAAGCCTTCTCGCCACCAACTTGCGCACCAGCCAGCTCGCGGCCATTTTCAAATGCAGAGACGAACAATTCGGCCACGCGCCCTGGGAAGCCTCCGCAGCCCAGCCCTCCTGCGGGCTCCCTCCATGAAACTCAAGACATCGGGCGCGTCGGCGACCCCGAGGCGCGGGCTCTAAGGAGCGCCGGGACGCCGCCTTGTCGAAGATCCCCCTGGGCGGGGTCTTCCAGGGGGCCTTTGGCGCGAGGCCCTTGGAAAACACGGCAAAACAGCGGCCACTCTGGCCGCCCACTCAACTTGGCGCGCAACGTGCTTGAGCTGTTTACACTCGGCCTCAGACGGCCAGGGGATCTCTATCGCCGTTTTAGCCTCGAGATCCGCCCTCCAGTTAGCCTGGCCCACGCTTCGATCGGGCTGCGGCAGCGCATCTATGCCCCCCAGATCCCCGCGCGCAGGCGCAGGCCCCACAACTTTGAGCGGGCTTGGAAACGGGGGGCTCGCGCGCTGGAGAGCGCGCTCCAGATGGGTGCGCACGTCGTCGAGGGCCCCCTGAGTCCTCGAAGGCTGCTCGATCCGAGCCCATTGAGACTCTCGCACATGCGACTCGAGTCGAGCAACCCCCGGCCTGTCATGGCGCAGCCGAGGGGGTCTTCCTTGACAAAAATCAAATGCCAAAAACAAGTAGGAGGGCTTCGAACGACGCACTTACCCGACACGAAACTAAGGAAAAAGTGCGGGGGGGGGCTTCGAACGACGCGGTTACCCGACGCGTTTTGGCGGGCGTTCGATGGAGTAGTACATTCATGAGGCAATGAGAAACAAGGCCACGCCGCAGGTCTCTCCAATCGATGGCACGGCGCCTGCCCCCCCCCCCCCACCCCACCCCCACACCCACCCACCCACGACCCGAAGGTGTTACCTTTAATGCAACGGCGCGTGGGATGGAGATTGCGTCGCCTTCAGATCCCTCACATAAATGAACTCCATGATCTGACACGTGCTTCCACGTGCTCTAAACCAGATGCGCCGCGACAACATTACCTCGGATGGTTTGGGAGGAGCCCAAGGTCTTCGCTGAACAGCGAATGGTAAAAAAGCGTCGCTGTCCTCGAGCTGCAGGGGGCTCAGCACCTCTTCGTGACAGAACATGGCGGACTACAAGGCTCTCGAAGCCCCTCCGCAGATCGCGGAGGTCTTCGATGGGCGCGCCGACGAGCCCGCCCCCCCCCCCCCCCCCCCCTCGCATACCCCGCTGCGAGGTCGGCGAGTTGGGCGCGATAAAAAGTTTCTTAGTTGGCCACGCAAATGATCTTTTCCGCAAGCGTCCTCTCGATGTCACATGTCCCGGGAGCGCTTGCACAGATCCTAGCAGGCGACCAGGACATGTACAGGGTAATAGGCAGGTCGAATTTTCCACAGAACACGCGTAGCCGTATGTTTGATCCGATCGTCCTAGTAAACAACGGCAGCAACTCTGCCCATCGGACGGCGGGGTTGCTCGGCCTCGCACTCAACATCCCTGCGCGCGCTATCACGTTACAGCATGCGTGGACATAACCCGGTCAAAATTGATCACCGCATTCGCGCCCCGCAACGGGGGCGGGCGCTCTCGGGTCGTTTCCGGAGGGGCCGCGGGCGGAGGCGCTTCAAACGCGAAACATTTCTCGGGGTGGTCGTGGGGAGCGGACGAACTAGAATGGGGGCTTATACTCTGCCAGTGTCGGAGCATGCGCGCATCGGCTCGACGGTGGCCAAGCGGCTCGAAGTATCGACGCGCGGGTCTGCCAAATTTTGGACGGGCACCCACGCCTCAACGATCAACGCCTTGGAGCTTCTCTGGAAGTGGGGGACGCTACCGTCTCGAGGAGAGCAAGCCGTTCGTCGAGCCCGAGGGCCGCAGCAGATGCTCCGCCACCGACATGCCAGCAAGCGAAATTTGACCGCTCTTTTCGGCCACTTCGGAAGGGAAACGCACGACGTTGGACTCCGAGGGGCACCTGTGATCAGATTCCAATCCCCGGGCAGTTCAGCTCGCCGTGGACCATGAGATGCACGGCAAGCTCAGTGGCGCTGAAGAGCTTGTTTTTTTACTACTTTCTTTGAAAGAGAATAAAATGTCACGATGCCGGAGAATCATGTTCTTTGTGTCTGGGAAACTCGGAGACGAGCCGTGAGTTTCTTTGCATTGGTCCGAGCATTCTCCGCGCTGCAGCATTTACATTCACAGCTACAGGGAGGGCCATTTTCTTTCCGGCGCGGTAGTGACTACGGGGGGTGAGGGCATGCGGATTGCTGTGTCCGCGATGACATGTGGAGGAAGGCGCTACATGCATGTGTCAGTTCACTGCGCACACACTGCTACTAGCGCGCCGTACACATGGACATAACGAGCGGGCCGTATCAGCTACTATAGTCACAGACCAATGTCCGAACTGCACGAGTACGTTTACCTCGTTCGACATTGCGCGATCTCACATTCGACGGGCGCACAGATCCGATCGATTCCAGATGGGTCGTGCACGCATGGCTCGAGAGTTGCTTGCGCGACCCCTGGGTTTGCAACAGCTGTCATGCTCAGTGCTCAGCAGCGTCGAACTTGAATTCCGTAGTTGTGCAGCTCATTTTCCTCACCCGCTCCCAGGGCTGTCATCTTGCGGTACGGAGCTCACCCCGTCAATCCGCGTCACAGACGGTTCTGTGTCTGCACGCGCCCGCGGCCGCAGCCGCGGCAACCGGCCCCGTCAACGAGCGCAAGAAGAGTCGACTGCGCGAGGAACCCCCCGAGAAGCGAGATCGAGATCGGGCGCAGTGCCAAAAAAGGGGCGTCCCAGAGCCAGCGGCGCCTCGCGGTGCTGACGGCAAAACAGTGGCTCCGCGTCTCCCCACAAAACCGAGAGATCATGGGCTAAGTGTTCGACGCCTTCGCGACAGCTCTCCCACCAGTTTCGGGATCGGTAGCAGA
This sequence comes from Prorocentrum cordatum, assembly GCA_963575745.1. Lineage (NCBI taxonomy): Eukaryota > Dinophyceae > Prorocentrales > Prorocentraceae > Prorocentrum > Prorocentrum cordatum. The sequence continues at coordinate 841,855 of CAUYUJ010016915.1, forward strand.
CGTCACGGCATGCCGAAGCAGTGAAGGTGAAGGGTCAGGCGGACAAGTTGGGACCGCCTCGCATCTGGGCGATCGGGGAGTTCTATCGGCGTTGCAAGAGAAGGGGGACAGCATCGGGGCCAAGACGGCCCAGGATCGAAAAAATCTGTCCAGGCGATAGAGGGGTGGAACATCGACCAGACATGCGAATTGACCTGTTCGGCAAAATCGACAAAACCTATCATCGAGAGACCAAGCGCCTGACAGGTTCTCTTCGGGACCCCAATTTCCGCCTCATAACCACCGGGGCTCTGAGTCTGATCTCGGACACCCGTCGCAGGCAGGGGAATGCGCCGCCCACTTTCATGGAGGAGGAGTTGCAGGCCTGGGAAGAGGGACTCGTGGAGGAGCAGGAGAAGTGAGAGAAGTGACTGAGGCTCGCATGCTAAACATGCACCTTGAGTCTTGCAACATAAAGCGCTTCCCACCAGCACTCGAGCTCTCGATGAGGCTAGGACGCGGCACCAGCCAAAGTATAACGCCACACGTAGGAGCGAACTCTCTGAACAGTGATGCTGTGGTCCCTCCCTCCTGTCTCGTCTCCCTGCTTGTGTGTCCTCCGCCCTTCTGCCCTCCCCCCCTCTCGCTGCTTAGGGTATCTTGGCGCTCCGACTCCTGGAGGCCATCGCGGTCCTCTGAAAAAGGGAACTGCAGGTGTTGCTCCCAAGGGGCCCTGCAGCGACATGCCCCCCCGCTCCTGATCGCTCCTCGCGCTCCGTGTGCATGGGCGCCGCTTGGGCCGCCAGTCCGTCAGAGAATGCCCCCCCCGTGGGCTCCCCGCGCGTCGGGGTCCGCGCGGGCGAACCTGGAGCCGCGATGGCTCCGCAGGCGCCGCCCTGTGCCCAGCGGCCCGCCCAGAAGGCAAGCACCTGTACCCAGGCTCACCGTGCTGTGGGCTTCGGGCTCGAGACAGGGTCTCGAGGCCTCGACCTGCTGTTGACGAGGGGCATCGCGGCGATGCTCCCTTGATCGTACAGGCGACATCGGCCCTCCAGGGGGCAGTCCGTCAGTCAGTCTTCTTCCTCCTCCTCCTCCTCCTCCTCCTCCTCCTCCTCCTCCTCCTCCTCCTCCTCCTCCTTCCTCCTCCGCCTCCTCCTCCTCCTCCTCCTCCTCCTCCTCCTCCTCATCCTCCTCCTTCTCCTCCTCCTCCTCCTGCTGCTCCTCCTCCCCCTCCTCCTCCCCCTCCTCCTCCCCCTCCTCCTCCTCCTCCGTTGCTGGAATCGTTGCTGGCGAAGCGTCAATCATTGTCGGAGACTTGTAGTACGAATCTGCGCTGCTCTAAGGAAAGACCCACATATTGAAAAGCAACCACCCCCCACCAGTGCAACTGCTGGAAAACTCATGGTTTGGGGTCACAAACGGGAAGAACATATTATGCGAACCGCCCGACCCGCCTTATCGACACGTCTGGTGGTGAGACGAGAAGGAGGAGGAAGAGGAGTAGGAGTTATAAGTCCCACCAGCCCTTGCGTGAGTGGTTGAGAGCGTTTCCTTATCCCCCTTCTTCCCCTTCGGAGGGGTGCATCACTGTTCCCTGTGAATGAACACCCCCTCCCCCAGCAAATCTGGAGCACGCGCGGGGGCCTCTTTTCTTCTGAGCTCTCGTCTGCCTCACGGCCCCCCAAGATGTCACGGTCTGTCCATCGATGCCGGTGCTTTGCTCTCCAGTGAAGAGCCACCCCTCTCACAGGGTGCTCGGCACTTGGCTTCAGGGGGATTCCAGATCCCGAACTCCTTGGGGCCAGGGCCCCATGAACCTGGGGTCCCCATTGGTTCCCCGCAGCTGGAGCAAATGGCGCGGCTGGAGCACGTGGCACAAATGGCGCACGTGGAGCATGTGCCGCACCTGGCACGCTTGGGCCTCCAGGGTGCCTGAAGCACCTGGAACCAGTGGCGCGCATGGCATGTGTGTGGCGTTCCTAAGCGATCTGCTGACACTCGGGTGTTACTTCTGTGCGGGGGGGGCGAGAGGGAGTGAGCTAGACGGCCTGCTATCTTGAAGGGTAGCTTGACCCCTCCCCGTACCCCCTCGCCCCTGGACTTGGAGAGGGGGGCGGCGTGTCGTTGGAGCATCCGAAACGGCCTCGGCGTGAAGCACCAATCATTGAGATTACAACAGGTTGTGGCAACATGCTGGCCTACTGGTGGGGAGGGGGGGGCAACATTACTCTGCCCACTTCGTTGATCGATCTCCTCCTAGATGGCACCAAGATGGCACCAAGAGGTTCCCAGCCGGCCCCAAGAGCCCCCCCAAAAAATGCCCCTCCAAGAGACTTCCAAGAGACCCGCAAGAGGCCCCGAAAGGCCCCCCAAGAGGCACCCAAGACACCCCAAGAGACCCTGGGACTGCCAAGAGACCCCCAAGGCGCGCCAAGGGGACTCCAAGAAGCTCTCGAAAAAACATCCGAACAAATTTCGAGAGGCATCCAAGAGGCTGCTGGCCTTTTTGCTCGCCCTCCTCCTCCTCCTCATCATCCTCCTCCTTCTCCGTCCTCCTCCCTCCTCCCCCTACCCTTCGCTCCTCCGATTCCTCCTCCATCCTCACCCTCCTAGGGTAAGACGGCTTACAATCAACCCGTATCATGCGGACACTGGATACGGATGCAGCGGTCTTGTAGGGCCATGTCGACGCTCTGCGAGCGGGGAGCGGCCAGCGAAAGCGGCAAAGGATGGGACGAAGGGGAAAGACGCAAAGGTGACCTTGGACAATTGGTAATCCTTACTATTCGGGCTGACTGCACCGAGCCCTTTATTCCACAGCATGCTTACCCACATCCCTGATCAGGGCAACTCGTCCGGGCATCGTTTTTGGATGGACTCGGCGGGTTACTTTTTTGGTTAGCAGCCGCAGGCGAGAGCGCCAGCGGCGAGTAAGGTCCCAGCGGGCCGCGCGGGGGCCTAATTACCTAGCGCGGAGCAGAGCAGGACCTACCGCCAGGGAAAGCCTCGGCGGGTTACGCGAAGCGTCTAGAAGTGGGGAAAACGGATGGAGGACTAGGAGGCGCATATGAAGGAGGAGGAGGAGAAGGAGGAGGAGACGGGGCAGGATGAGGGGGAGGCGGTGGAGGAAGACGAGGAGGAGGAGGAGGAGGACAAGGAGGAGGAGGAGATGAGGAGCAGAAGGATTGCGCGCCACTGGGGGGGCGGAGAGAAAGAGAGAGAGAGAGAGAGAACAAAAAAAGAGAAAGCGAAAGAGAAAGCGAACGAGAAAGAGCGAGAGAGAGAGAGAGAGTCCCAAAACCCCGCGGGGAGCCCGTCGAAGAGGACCTCTCTGTCACCACGGCGCGGCTCGGACGGGCCCCTGATCTTGCCGAATTCTTCGTATCAGCCGCTTGTTGGTCGTCCTCCCTCCTTCCTCCTCCTCCTCCTCCTTCTCCTCCTCCTCCTCCCCCTCCCCCTCCGCAGGCTGTAGATTATGCGACCGCCGACGCGCCGTGCCGCCACTCCCGCAGAGCGGTGAGGATTGGCTGGCCGTGCCGTGTTTTCGCCCACGCGCTTCGGCGCATGGCAAATAAGTCAGTGAGTGAGTTGCCCAGCTCACGAGCTCCTGTCCCGTGGAGCCCGAGAGCGTGGGAGGCCCTCCGAGAGACAGGGGCCGCCAGCACCCACGAGAGGAGGGGCCCTCGAAGCCCCCGGGCCCTCCGGGCGGGACCCCGACTACCTATCAGACCACCCCAACCCAACCCGAAGACCCCAATTTCGGGTTGGGGGGGGTGCGGGTTCCATATGTGTTTTTTCAGTGTTCCCGACCCCCCCCCCACTGGAAATGGAAAGCAAATTGAGGCCTTCGGGTTGGGTTGGGGTGGTTTGGTGGGGTGGTCATACCCCGCCCGGCGTCCACGAACCGGGGGTCAAACAGCTCCACCGCCGAGCCCCCTGGAGTTCCCACGGGGCCCAGCCTGCGCGGCCGATGCGGGCGCTCCGACCTGGAACGGGCTGGACGGCTCTGCCCTGCCAGCTCCGCTTCGGGGGCGGGCCGAGCCTCCGCGCGAGTCCCGCAGCCCCCAGCATGGCCCCCGCCGAGGCAGCAGCATGGCCTCCGCAGGCCGAGCAGAAGAGGAGCCTCGTCCGCCCCGGGGATAGCTCAACAAACAGCGCCCCCCCCCTGCTTGCCAAGGCCGGCGTCGGCTGCAGGGTCGGGATCCATGGGGCGCACAGAGACATACTAACACTGTATGTCCGCCTTTGAGGCGCGCGTCCGACCCAAGCATATGGTGTACCCATCTTGTAGTATATCGTTCCCCGAGCGGTGTGGCCAGAAAGCGCGCGCGCCACGACGCACGTGCCAGAAGAGTTCTCGGTGCGCGCGTCGCCCCTGGGGGGGCGACGCACACATAGTATAAGTACCCATCGGTCGGAAGAAGTAGGTAGAAACATGAAGTAGGAAGGCGTTGGAAATAGATTGGGTTTCCGCCCTCCCCCTGAAGAGGAGGGAAGAGGGAAAGCCCCTCGACTCTTGAAGTAGGAAGGCGCTCGACGTAGATTGGAATCTGGGGGTCCAAAAACACCTACTTTCAACGACCGATGGGTATGCTGGGGGGACGCCGGAGTCCAGGCTGGGCTGCGTTGGCGGGGGGAGGGCCTGCGCCGCGACGGCCGCGCCACGAGCGCGGGCCCCTCCCGCCTGGGCCTCGTGGCCCGAGCGGGGGGGCAGCATCTCATCCGGGGGCACCGGCGAGAGCCCCCGGAGCCCCGACGCTCTCAAAAACACCCTGCGCACTGCCGTAGGCCACGCATGGAGGAGGGGCGAGCGAGCGCTCGCCCATCGCTCGGACGTCCATGCCCCGTGCCCCTTCCGCCTGGGCTTCGTGGCCCGAGGGGGGGCAGCATCCGGGGGCACCGGCGAGAGCCCCCCGGAGCCCCGACGTTCTCAAAAACACCCTGCGCACTGCCGTAGGCCACACATGGAGGAGGGGCGAGCGAGCGCTCGCCCATCGCTCGGACGTCCATGCCCCGTGCATTCCTCGATGTCGCGCGTGTACGTTCCGCTGGATGATCCAAGATGCTCCTCGATGGCCCTCGCCGAGGAGGCAGTACAGTGCACACGTCCGAGCGATGCCAAGAGTGAGGGAGGAGGGAGGGGGAGTTTCAGTCTGTACCCCGGGAGCACAGCGCAATGCGCACGTCGCCGCCGAAGGTGACGATGCGGTCCACGCACTGCTGCCAGTCCGAGGACGAGATGCTGTCCAGGAGGCCTGCGGCGACATCGGAGCTAGCAGGGCGACGCCCTCCTCCTCCTCCTCCTCCTCCTCCTCCTCCTCCTCCTCCTCCTCCTCCTCCTCCTCCTCCTCCTGTTCCTGTTCCTCCTCCTGCTCCTGGTCCTGCTCCTCCTCCTCCTTCTTCTCCTTCTCCTCCTCCTTCCCGTGCCGACGCCATCCGCTACTGGGTAAAGGGAAAAGCTCTGCACGGGGCGCCACGAAGAGTGCACTGAGCTCGAAGAGCACCCCTGGCTAGCCAGTTGCCGCGTGAGCGGCTGGGCGTCCGTGGCGTAGGAGTGAATGGCCTCAGGTTCCAGCAAAGGCACGGCCCCCACCCAGGGATGGCGTGTGTACGCGGCCCGTTTCGGTGACCGCTCGATGGCCCCACTGCAGTTGCGGGTACGACAGCACTCGACCGCGTCGGTTTCGTGCAGGCGCCGCGCAAACCCGGATGCGCACCTCTGTCGATGGACAGGAGTTGGCCGCCGCTTTTCGTGCCTGGATGGTTTGGAAAAGCTGGCATCCGCCCCATCGTGCCTAAAGCTGGGATGTCCATCCCTGTCGATGTATAGGCATGGGCACTCCGCCCTCGCAATAGGGGCGTTGCTTGGCGCACGAGAACTTTGACACTTTCCAATGGCCATGTGACGGTCAGTCGCTGTTGCGGGCGAAGCTACCTTCGACGCTGACGGCCACAAGCTGGTGCCGTTTTGGTTTGGATGCCCCTCCCCGTCGATGGACAGGCATTGGCATCCCGCTTCCGCAACGAGAGCGTTGCGAGGCATAGGGAAGCTTGTGGCTCGCGCGGCGCCGGCGACCAGGCCAAACTGCCACAGCGAACGCTGCAGCCTCCGACACTGCTCGGGCTGTGCCGGCCTACCCTCGTTCTCAGGCGCGGCGTCATCGTCATCGTCATCGTCATCGATGTCATCGTCATCGTCATCGTCCTCGTCGTCATCGTCATCGTCATCGTCATCGTCATCGTCATCGTCATCGTCATCGTCATCGTCATCGTCATCGTCATCGTCATCGTCATCGTCATCGTCATCGTCATCGTCGTCATCGTCATCGTCATCGTCATCGTCATCGATGTCATCGTCATCGATGTCATCGTCATCGTCATCGTCATCGTCGTCGTCATCGTCGTCGTCATCGAAGAGACTGCACTCGTCGTCGTCGGCGGGAAGCCGCCCCGACGCCGCGCTCTTGGCGTCGCCGCCCGGAGCGGGGCCGCGGCGACCGCAGCGGCCTGGCAGGTCGGTGGGACGTCCCTGTCCGGCGAGGCGACACACAACTGGGAGCTGGTCGGCGGGGAGAGCCCTCCTCCTCCTCCTCCTCCTCCTCCTCCTCCTCCTCCTCCTCTTCTCCTCCTCCTCCTCCACCTCCACCTCCTCTTCCTCCTCCTCCTCCTCCTCATCCTCCTCCTCCTCCACCTCCTGTCTTCCGCCGCGCCCAGAGCCGCGGCCGAAGACACGAGCATGGCCCGGCCGACAGCACAGCTCGGGACGCCTCGTCGGGCCCCTGCTGCAGCCGTGCTCCGCCGAGAGCTTGCCGGAGGACGGCAGCGCACTCCGCTTCTGGACCCCCCTCAACTGGGCGTGCAGAGGAGATTGGACAGAGGGCGTCCTGGCTCCTGGCTGTGCTCTCCAGGCCATCCAAGAGGTCTGTCTGGGGAGCCGAGTTCAAGAATTCCGCTCCCGGCGGGGGGGGCCCTCGTTGTGTTAAAAGCCCTGGCGGGGTGTGAGAGAGGAACTATATGTTCCGTGACCTCTATGTGGTTGGTGTCTTGCCTACCAATGGCCTGGTGACACCAAAATGAGACACACACACACCACATTGAAACTACTTGTATCCTCTCCGGCCGAGTCTTGAGGCGGCGCAATGAACCGAACGCTCGGGTCCGACAGCGAATTTGACGCGAGCCTCCAAATCCCTACCCACTGATGCATGGTCTCTCTCATGTAAACATCATCGGAGCGCCCATCATCATATCGCTGTCATATACTGGGCGATGTCATAAGACGCGCGAGTATGAATAATAGAATTAACCAACCCCCCAATGGCGCAACGATTCCGTGACTTGGAGACTGGGACCTCAGCCCTACGGGCCGCCTGGGCGGACAAATCCTACCCCCTCCAAGCACAACATGCCCTTTCCCCCCTCTGGCCTGCTTGGGTGGCCCCGAGTCGGTCACGCAGCCGCTGCAGGCGCGACGCCCCGTCGGGCCTGCCCAGGTGGCCCAAGAAGGGAAAGCCGGCCACTGCCGTTCCAAGAGCGGCAACTCGGGCCACCGTGACCTACGGGGTGGTGACAACAGGTGGCTGGGCCCACCAACGAGGTTAAGGCGCCCCAAAGCCATATCACCTCAAGTCCTCTCCTCCTCCTCCTCCTCCTCCTCCTCCTCCTCCTCCTCCTCCTCCTCCTCTTCTTCCTCCTCTTCCTCCTACTCCTCCTGCTTCCCCGTTCCTTATCAGCAACTCCCCCCCTGCCACTAGAGGCCTCCCGAACGGGGTCTATGTCGATGGGGTCGGAGGATCGCGCCGCATCGCCGATGAATCGACAATGCATCGCCGATGTATCGGCGACGTCGGCAATGCATCGGCGACGTCGGCGTGGAATAAATCTGGTTCCACGTCGAGCCGCATCGCCGATGCGTCGGCGATTCGTCGCGCTCATCCGTCCCAATATGCTCGGACCCCTGGAAGGCCTACAGTTACACCACCAGACGTGTCCGTAGGCTGGGCCAGAGCTTTTGCTTGAGCCTTGCTTGCAATGTATTACTCTGAAGCTGACAAACGCCGGCAGTTAGTAGGATGAAGGACCCGTCGTTTTCAACATGCAGTTCTCCCCACAGTGCGCACATTCATCATTTGACTACCAACACACGGAAAAATTGATACAATGCCCAACAAAAAATGTTGTCCCAAACGAACAGCGGCCGCTGTTGGGCAGGCGGCCTTCTGTCTCAAACGGACACAGGCCGCGGCGGCGCGGACAGCGAGCCCTGTTCGAAATGAGCAGGAATTGCTGTTGGGCATTGTGCCCATTCTTTCCGTACCCATCTCGCTCGTGCAGAAAAACTGCAGCGCGAGATCCCAAAACTCGGGCACGCCACGAGCAGAAGCGAGGCGGAGGCCGACTCGGACCCGGGCAAGGCCACGAGCCCGGGGCGAGCCTTCCCGCCCCGAGGGCGCCGATCACCCCCCGCCCCCAGGGGTTCCCGCCCTGCCAGGCCGGCACGCTGTGCCGGGCGTGCTGAGCTTGCCTCCCGTGTCTGTGGCCCCGCACAGCTGGCCTCCTTCGAAGGGGGGGGTCAGTAGAGACCTCTATGATGGGGTCGGAGTGGATGAGGTCGGAGGATCGCGCCGCATCGCCGACACATCGGCGATGCGCTGGCGACGTCGGCGGTGCATCGGCGACGTCGGCGTGGAGAAAATCGGCCCCCACATCGAGCCGCAGCGCCTAGCATCGCCGATGCGGCGCGATCCTTCGACCCCATCTACTCCGACCCCATCTAGGAGGCCTACAGGGCAGTCTTTAATACATAGGGTTTTTTTAACATTGGATTTTAATACATGACAAATTTATGACTAAATTTATGCATGAACTCATCGTTGTTTTTAATACTCAATTACCCTGTGACGTACCCAACCCATTTGTATCATGGGAAGCGAGGAGTTGGCAGAAACTTGCACGGACAATCAAATTGCAGGATCCGTTGATTGATATCTAAGCTACTTGGGACACGCGCCAATGGCATGATGCGCAGGAGAACCATACAAGAACGAGGGGCGACAACTACAGGCTCGAAGAAGACATGGGGAGTCGGGAACGAAGAGCAGGAGAAAGACGTGCGGGAAGCCCACTGTGCTGCGCCCCTCAGCAGCCCTCCAAAGTGGCGACAGTTTCACAGATCGCAGCCCCCCACGGATGGCGAGGTCTAATCTGAGTCTGCGGTGAGTACCCACTGTGCTGGGCCCCTCAGCAGCCCTCGAAAGTGGCGACAGTTTCACAGATCGCAGCCCCCCAGGGATGGCGAGGTCCCATTTAAATCCGCCGTGGGTACCCACTGTGCTGGGCCCCCCAGCAGCCCTCGAAAGTGGCGACAGTTTCACAGATCGCAGCCCCCCAGGGATGGCGAGGTCCCATTTGAGTCTGCGGTGAGTACCCACTGTGCTGGGCCCCTCAGCAGCCCTCGAAAGTGGCGACAGTTTCACAGATCGCAGCCCCCAGCAGCCCTCGAAACGCAGCGACGAGCGAGGTAAGAAAGTGGCGACAGTTTCACAGATCGCAGCCCTCCAGGGATGGCGAGGTCTAACTTGAATCCGCCGTGGGTACCCTCTGTGCTGGGCCCCCCAGCAGGCCTCGAAAGTGGCGACAGTTTCACAGATCGCAGCCCCCCAGGGATGGCGAGGTCCCATTGAATCCGCCGTGGGTACCCACTGTGCTGGGCCCCCCAGCATCCCTCGAAAGTGGCGACAGTTTCACAGATCGCAGCCCCCCACGGATGGCGAGGTCCCATTTGAATCGGCCGTGGGTACCCACTGTGCTGGGCCCCCCAGCAGGCCTCGAAAGTGGCGACAGTTTCACAGATCGCAGCCCCCCAGGGATGGCGAGGTCCCATTTGAATCCGCCGTGGGTACCCACTGTGCTGGGCCCCCCAGCAGGCGTCGAAAGTGGCGACAGTTTCACAGATCGCAGCCCCCAGCAGCCCTCGAAACGCAGCGACGAGCCAGGTAAAAGGCAGGGGGGGGGAGAGGGACGAGAAGGAAGGTTCGCGCGAGCAGTGCTCTATTCAAAAGGAGAACCCAACGCAGGAGGGTTGGGAATCCCTGCATTTGTAATACATGATCCACACGCGGAGCATGTATTAAAACCGGCGCTGTAGAGTCAGGGGGGAGGGGAGGGCGAATCAGCTCGAGTAGGTAGCCAGTTTCCACAGCGCCGCCCGGCGAGGCGCCGATGCATCGGGGAAGGGCACCCGGCGGCGGGGCGGCAGCCAGCAGCACGCAGCAGATGTCCTGCAACTCCCTTTCCCTACATAGATCATCCCCCCCTCGTCGTCGTCGTCGTCGTCGTCGTCGTCGTCGTCGTCGTCGTCGTCGTCGTCGTCGTCGTCGTCGTCGTCGTCGTCGTCGTCGTCGTCGTCATAATCGTCGTCGTCGTCATAATCGTCGTCGTCGTCGTCGTCGTCGTCGTCGTCGTCGTCATTCGTCGCCGTTGACCCAATCGCCAGTCGTCGTAGTAATTGTCCCGCTCGTCGACGGTTTTCGGCCCCTGGGCTTAGGTCGGGCCTGTCCCCCTACAGGAGGGATTTTCGAGGGAAAAAAAAAAACAAAAAATACCCCCAAATGGTCAAACAATGCTCAAAGAATCGTCCCCAGCCTATTTTTTGTCTATTTTTTGATATTCCCCCTGTAGAGGGACAGGCCCGACTTCACCCTGGGCGCCGTCTTCGGGCCCCGGGGCCAACCCACCAAAAGTGGAGCCGGGAGGGAGAGCCGCCCCGCCGGGGGCAAGGGGTCGGGACCTCTGGGGCCGCAGGGGGAAACAAAAAACACTTCATCGGATATCTGGGTGCGTCGGCGAGAACGCCAAACTCCTTCAAGCAGAGCCTCAGGAAATCAATGACCTGTGCCTCTTGGGGCCTTCCTGGGAGACATCTTGGAGGCCCCTTGGGGCGTCTTGAAGGCCTCTTGGGCCATCTCGAGGCCACCTTAGGCGTGTTGGAGCGATCGTTCGGCGGCGAGCAGCAGGAGCTCGAGATCCCGCTACACCTCTATCGACTTGGCCGATTCCGGAAACTCTGAATCAACTCTTTTTTCGCAAAGATGACAGGACACAGTGCCAAACGCGCCAGGCGTCAATCTCACAAAAAAGCCACAGCGCCAAACGCACCAGGCTCCACGCTAGTCACGCGTGTCCAACACGGGGAAGGCTAAACTCGCATCTGCACCCGCCAAGTCGACCCGCAATGCCAGCAGTTGACTCGTTGAGTCCGCAGCATTTTGGCGTCATGGATAAGCGGAGGCTTCGGGATAGGGAGGTCGTGCGCCACGTCACCGGGAAGCACGTATTGAACCTTCAAGCGATCCTGGATCCCTCCACCGCCAGAGCCACCACAGGGGGAACCTCCACCTCCTCCTACTCCGCCGGATGGCCAGGCCGTCGCGGTATCTCTGGCCTCGCCGCCCCAATCGGGTTGCGCTCGCGAGCGAGCGAGCGTAAGCCTTGCGACGGACGGCGCGCGAGCTGCAGCAGAGGAAAACATGAGGGGAAGAGGAGGAACGAGGATTGGGCAGAGAGGAGGAAAAGGATGACGCCGACCTCTGGAGGAAGACGAGCAGGAAAACTCCGATCACATCAGCTCAAGAATCCCATTTCCACCGAAGTGCGGGATAACTCCTGGACGCCAGTCAGTGACAAATGTAATATTGTCCTCCCCGACATGCCTGGCAAAAGCTCGGTAGCAATCATGTCCGAGCCCACGCCTATGGCCCGGATTGTAGCAAAATCTTGATCCGACTGCATTCCGAAACCCTTTCCATAGAGACCCGGGCATCATATGCAGAATGTCGTTCACACAATTTTCTTTGGGACCTTGATGACGTCCGAAACCATCTTCACATAAGCTGAACAAATTCAACTTATCAAACTCCGCAGTTGGCCACTCAGTAATGGATGTCAACCACTCTGCGTCGTGCCGGAGAATGATAATCAAGTCGTACCACTTCGCGATATAGTCGGACCCGCCTACGGCATCCTTGAATAGCTCCAACGTCGCCCTCATGTTATCTGCCTGAGTTTTTGAGTCGAACTCCTTGGCAACTGCCCCCCCCCACTTGGCAAATTTGGGCATCAACAAATTTCGGAAAGTTGGGCAGGCACTCTTATCAACCCCATTTACTACAAAGAACTCGATCGTGTTGAAATTTGTCTCCAAAGGAGTCACGATATGCTTCAATAGTGAATCCGTGCACTTGAGCTGGGCAGGAATGCTGTCATCGTGGCATCCACTTCGAGCGTCCACATGATTCATCCATTTTTGCCGAAAAGCTTGGCCTCGTAGAAGTATCGCAACGCGACCATGCTTTGGCAATGCACGATTCTTGCTGCCGAATGTGAGCGCATTCAAAACAATCACAAGATGACCAAGCACAAGAAAAAACAACATGTATCACGGAAGGCCGTCGAATGGCGCTGGCACGTAATGGTGGCGGGAAGACAGAAGCTATACTAAGCTTTAGCCTTGACCTATACGGCAGGTTCGCGCCGTGTCGACCTGGGCGTTGGTCCCTGACGCCGCGAAGATCGTTCAACCTTGAACGATCGGCCATTTCCGTAACGTCCGATCGTTCAACATCGACCGATTCTGGGCCTCCGCCCGCTCTCAACGTTGAACGCCGGCGTCGGGGTCGCCGCCGGTCGACACGACGCGAACCTACCGTACGGAAACACGCCTGTACGAGCCTTGAGCTTGAGCCAAAATGGCTACGGAGGAAACTCTGAATCATCTTGGCTGCGCACCCTTCACTTCCGCCGCCTTCCGCCGAGCTTCCCCAGGCTTCCGCCGGCGGAGCGGCCCTCGACTCCCCCTCGCGGACTTCCGCCCGCCTCCTGCCGGGGAAGCGACGCCAGCTCCCTCGATCCTCGGATGCGAGCCCCTCTCCGGAACGCCTCGCTGACTGTCGCCCGAGGTCCCCCGGCTCCAGGCCTCCCAGAGGACCCTCGCAGGTCGAGCCCGGCCCAAGAGAGCTGCCGCGGGGAGGCCCCGGCCATGGCCCTCCGTACGATGCCGCAGCTCTTCCGCGGCGTCGGATCTCGGGCGAGGGCGGGGCGGGAGGGGGTGGGGGGAGGGCCCTCTGAGCAAGCACGGGGGGCCTCCACAAGGCGCTCCCCCGCCCTCTCGCGGGGCCCGCCGCCTCGCCCTGCTCCGGGCCGAGATCTGGCCAGGGCGCGCCCACGGACTCCTCCTTGGGGAGCCGTCCTGCAGCCGCGGCAGCCAGCTTTCCGAGCCGCGTCCGGCAGCGGCCACGACGACCCTCCAGGGCCCCCCGGAACATGTAAAAAAACGTGAGCATCCCCAGAAGGCCGACCCCCCTGCAGAAGATCCCCCTGCGCTTGATCGCCGAGGGCGGAAGGCGTTCAAAGCCTGGAGGTCGACCCCAGTTCCCCCCCCCGGAAGACTCCCCAAGGTTCCAAGGCGAAGAGCGTCAAACTCCCGTTTCTCAACCTCCTCTCCTACAAGTCCTCCTCTTCGATCCTCCCCCCCCCGATCCCCCCCCGATCCTCCCCCTCGATCCTCCTCCTCTTTCTCCTCCTCCTCCTCCTCCTCCTCCTCCTCCTCCTCCTCTTCGACGATCCTCGATCCTATTCGTGCCTGGCGGGGTGTGTGGTCCCCTCCAGCGACTGCTCCAGGTGGCGACATTCGAACCCTACCCCCGCCAACCATCGATTTTCCGGGGGTCGAATCCGGATTTCAAGGCTGGTCCGTTGCACCGACCCGCCTCGGCGCCCCTGCAGAGACCCTGCGATAAGTAGGCCGAGAGAGCAGAGCCGCTCCATCGGCCACGGCGCCCTCAGCCATAACAGCTGGGGTTCCCCCCTCGAACCTCCATCCTCGATCCTCTCCCTCGATCCTCCTCGACCATTCCCTTCCATCGCCCCCTCAAAAGCCCCCATCCCTCCCCCCTGGTGCGCGCCACCGACCCGCTGCGGCGCCCCCGTCGGGCGCGCGCGAACATGGACTACAGATCCGTGGAGCTGGCGCGTGGGCGCCACATCCACGGATCGAGGCACGCACCCCCCCCAGAACGCGGCGCCCATGCCGCCCGCTCTGGCGCGACGGACCGCTCCGACCTGGCACGGGGACGGAGCCGTCGTGGAATCCGCGCGCCTGCACCTTGCCATCGCTCGGGCGTCCATTTCCTGTGCACTTTTCGGCTTCGCGCGTGTTTTTGCTGCTCGATGGTCCAGGATGGTCCTAGATGGTTCTCGCCGAGGAAAAATGCACACGTCCGAGCGATGCCAGGGAATGCACGCCCGCGCCCCCTCGACCCTGCAGCGGCCCTGCGAGGGGGGGGCGGGGGGGGGGAAGCGCCGCCCCCGCGGCCGCGGGCGGGCCCGAGCCAAGACGGCCAGGGGGGCGGCCCGCGCTCTCTCTTTGTCTCTCTCTCTCTCTCTCTCTCTCTCTCTCTCCAGAGAGAGCCCGGGCCCGAGGGCTCGATCAAAGAGCCTGCGAGGAGGAGGAGGAGGAGGAGGAGGAGGAGGAGGAGCCTGCGAGGAGGAGGAGCCTGCGAGGAGGAGGAGGAGGAGGAGGAGGAGGAGGAGGAGGAGGAGGAGGAGGAGGAGCACCTCCCTATCTTCCCTTCTCCCTGAGCCCGACCCCGGCGGCCCGCAGGCTCGATCGACGAGCCTGCCCGTCGAGCGCTCGTCGAGACGACTCGCCTCGGGGGCCCGAGGCCGCTCGGAGAGCGGACGCTCGGCGGCCCCCGCTCGACGGAGCGGGCCGGCCCTTGCTCGAGGGAGCTCGGCGCAGGCGTCGGGGTCGAGAGATGGCTCGAAAGCCCGATGCAAAACAGAGGGCACCAGACTTCGGAACCTCCACCTTTCCCAACCCTTAATCTGTCGTCCAACCCGCGAGGCGGAGGGAAAGGGGAATGCAGGCGGAGGGGAGGCGGCGCGCCCCGGGACCGCCAGGAGCCCGATGCAGATCGGAGGACAGAACTGGATCCCCTCCTTTTCATCCGCCACCACCTCCTTTTTTCCTTTTCCTCCTCCTCCTCCTCCTCCTCCTCCTCCTCCTCCCCTTTCTCCTTTTCCTTCTCCTCCTCCTCCTCCTCCTCCTCCTCCTCCTCCTCCTCCTCCTCCTCCTCCTCCTTCTCCTCCTCATCCTTCTCTTTTTCCTCCTCCTCCTGATCCTGCTCCTGCTCCTGTTCCTGCTCCTGCCCCTGCGGATCGGATATGGGAGGCTCGACAAAGCGCGGGCCTCTGCTCGAGAGAGCTCGGCGCTCCGGGGTCGAGTTTACGACCCGCGCCGGCTGAGACCGCGCGCTGAATTGCAGTGGGTCTTCGATTCGGCCCGTGGCACGCTGCGCTGCTGCGATGGCACGGCGGCGAGGTTTGCCGCAGACAGCTGGATAAAAAGAGAACGTGAGCTCAACGTCTTCACCTCCAATAAAATCACACCAACAGCAAGGGACCTGCAGGCGTCTTGGAAACTAACGGTGCGAGACACCTCTGATGGAACCACGAACGATTCGCATTCATATCGCACCGAGAGCCGCAGCTAAGACACCGACATGCGCAACCCTGCCAAGGAACCCACTGGCACGCTACAGTACCACGGGGATATGCGCATGTAGACCGACCGCGAAATTACAGTGTATTGGAATCGACATGAACCCTGAATCGACAGCCTCCTAAGTCGAAGGCGTCGAGCGGGTCGTCGTTTCCTCGGAATCGAGGATGAGCCCAGCGCCGCAGTCCTGCAACGCGCCGACGGCAACGGGCACGTCGTCCTTGATGAAAGCGGGGCAAAGGAGGCGCTCTTCACCCAGGGCCCAACTGAAGGCCGCAAGGCTCCCACGGCACGGCCGCAGGGTGCGGCAGCGCCGATCCTTCATCCCCGTAAGCTTGACCACGCTCTGCTTCATCCGCCTTGGAAGCCTCCAGCCCGCCGTCGAAGGGTGCCGAGATCTGCGAGTGCTCCATCATCGCTGGCTGCGACACCTTCTGGTCGACGCGCCTCTCCTCCTTGTCGGGCAGATTCTCCGCGAGCTGCGCGGCGCACGGAACCGCCGCCGCCTCGGGCGAAAACTGGGAGCCCAGCGCGAGCTTGTGCACGCCGATGCCACAGAAAGGCGGGCTCGGCAAGGCCTCCCGTTCGCCTGGCACGAAGGGAAACCCGGGCACGAACAGGATGGCGTCTGCACAGAGAGAGAGAGAGAGCGAGAGAAGCGCCTTCCGCCGCCGACCACGGCTCCTGCCTCCAGCCGCGGGCCCCATCTGCGTCCGTCGCAGTCCAACCGTCGCCACTCTGACGCCAGCGGCGCCCGAGTGCGTGGCGACGTTCCTCCGCGGCGTGGCAAACCAACCAGGAGAGCGCCCCTCGAGCAGCGCCGTGAGCGCAGGGGGGATGGCACGCACGCGCCCCGCGACCTTCGCGCCTCCCACCAGCCCTTCTGGCGCCTCGACGGCGGCGTCCAGCTCCGACCTGACGCGGGCCATCTCTTCAGAGAGCGTCAGCACGGCCCGATCTGCTGAGTGTCGGGCCCAGTCGCGAGCAGCTTTGCGCTCGCCAGGCGAATTCCTGGGACGGGCAACGCCCCCGTCCTCCCGCGCCATGCTTTTCAAGCACCAGCTCCCGGGCCGGCCATGAGCGAGGCGCGCGGCAACTCAGGGGCTGGAGAAAAAAAGAAAAGAATACGCCTCCGCCTCCTCCTCCTCCTCCTCCTCCTCCTCCCCTCCCCCCCCTCCTCCTCCTCCTCCTCCTCTCCTCCTCCTCCTCCTCCTCCTCCTCCTCCTCCTCTCCTCCTCCTCCTCCTCCTCCTCCTCCTCCTCTCTCCTCCTCCTCCTCCTCCTCCTCCTCCTCCTCCTCCTCTCTCCTCCTCCTCCTCCCTCCTCC
>CAUYUJ010016915.1:863718-873718 GCA_963575745.1 Prorocentrum cordatum
GCGGGGTGAGGAACCGCGCAGATCTGAGCGGGACCTCGCAATCCCTGGGGGGCTGCGAGCCTCGGGAGTGGAACCCCCCCTCCCTGGGGTTTTGTGGGTGGAGAACCGATGTGTCAGGGTGTCCTTTTTCGGCCAGTGGGCGGGCTAATTTGCGACACCCCCCACGAGGATCGCGGCCCCCGATGGGGGGGGCCGACATCGAGGGCCCCTCCTCTTTTGACCGACCGCCTTCAAGATGGCACGCCGTCGCCGCCGTGCTCGAAGATCTCTCTTGGCGAGAGGACACCGTGAACATCGTGTCAACCTTGGGCCACGCAGTGCATGGCTACGCCCTGATGGCTGGGCAAGCTGTTGCACCTGTGCTCGCTTTCTCTCCCTCGACAGCAGTGGCGCCCATTCTCTGAATGGTATTGGCGCTCATCCAGAGGCGCGTGCAGCTGGGCAACCTGTGGGTCCATGTTGTCGCTGCTTGCTCCTCCTCCAAAAGGTATGTGGCGCCATGTGGTTAGCGTCGAATTGGCCAGCGTCCTTGATAGTTCTGCAGGGTGCTCCTTCAATGTGGCCGTTCTGCGCGTGCCATCTACTCGTCGCCCTGTCGCGATCTCGTGACCATTGGCGCGTAGGCAGCGCCCTCGACCTGCTCGCTGGTCGATGCTCCGCTTGAAAGTTGTGCGCGATTTCTGGGGGATCGCGGTCAGTTTCCTAAAAGTTTGACCGAACGCGCACTGGTTGAATGTGATTGGGATCACGTTGCATATTCCCATGAGCTGCCCCGTGTCTGGGAGCACCCTGCATGGCGCCGCCGTGGCGCACCAGCTTCGTGCTGGATGTTCCACTAGCATCGGCGCGCATGATATCGCACGCACTGCCGCCAAGTACAAAGCTGCACGAACTAATAGATGAGCATGTGCCCTTGCTAAACCATCTTCGCGAACCTGTCTATTTGCTTCCAATTGGTCAGATCTACTATCTCTGCAAAGTTCACCGCATCTACCGAAGAACCATAAAGGGGAAGTCTACTTCCGACTCGAGCCACCGTTGAAAATCTCCAGGTCGTCTGCGCCCCGAGAACAAGTGGCGGATGTACTTGCGCGTAGGTAGATGCACCGGCGCTGACCATGTTAGAGCGCCACCAACTTCGCGATCTTGTTCATCAGGGCGGTCGCGCAGATAGCTGCCGACGAGGTGGTTGGCGACTTCAAGCTGTCCCATTGTTGGCACCGAAGGCGCTCAGCGGTGATCTCTTGCCTTGCTGCCGACCCCTGCGCACAGAAGCGGCGCTGCTCTGGACGTGCTTTTCGTCGTGAAGCGTCGTGTCGAGCTGGTCGCATCGCCTCGGTCGCGCGGTACCCTTGCCGCCCGAGCTCCGCAATGCGTGACTTGTCGAGTTCCATGAGTTCGTGCACCTCCCTGTCGGTTGGACCACCATGCGTTTCTTGGAGAGACTCCAGGCACGCAGGTGATCGGCGCCGCGGGTGCGTGACAAGCCTTGGCCTCGCATGGAACTCCGTCTTGCAGCAATGGCAACATGTCCATGTTGCCTGCCGCTGGGCTTCGTCAATGGGGTCGCGGCCCCTCTTGACGCGCGCGTGTAGCACTGTTGCGTTGGGATGCGACCTCCCGCAGTTATCGCACTACGCCTGTGGGGTTGCTGGCTCTGGTGGTGGGGTGGGGGGGGCCGTGGCCGTGGACTCGTCGAGGACTGCATGGAACGCGTGGCGCCGATCTGCCAGGTGGCATTGGCCGCGTTGGCGTGCTCTGCACCGATCCCACACCTGCTTGAGTAGCCGTCGGAACGTCGGCGGGTCCCAGGCGATATATTCGATCCATGCTCGCGTGGTGAGCTGGTGCCAGCCACCGACTTCCTGTTCGTGCCCCTGCTGGAACTGACCTGCATGTAGTTGTCAAAGTGGGTGTGATCCTCAGTCGCCGCGGTCTCCTGCACGCCTGCAATGTGGATGTGTTCACCGCGAAGCTAGAGACGCATAAGTCGGCCTCGATCCTTCTTGAGGGTTTTGGTCAATTTGCAGAAAGCTTCTCTCGGGGCGTAGGTATTGTCCGCGTTGGTGTCGACGACTGTACGTTGAGCATTGTAGGTGGCCAGGTTGAGGCTGATCGTCGTTTTTGCTTTCTGGGCGGGAATTCGTGTCTCATCTGATGCTGGCGGTGCTGGCAGTACCGGTGGGGCTGGAGCCGCAATAGTCATAGCTTCTTGGGCTCGAAATACCTGGTGTCGAAAGCACAGTCCATGTTCGCAGGCCTCTGGGTATGCACGCGTGTCCCTAAAGCGATGATCTCTCAGGGTCGCCCAGAGCATGAACTCTGTGATGTATAACACTTTGACATAACTGACTGACAATGTGGCTGGGCTGGTTAGGCCGATGACCTCCGTGGTGTTCTGAAACTTCTTGGCGTGATACTTCGCTATCGAATCGCAGAGTTCATGCAACGGTTGTCCAACGCGCCCTTTAACATGTCGAAATGGAGCTGTACGCATACGCTGCACTGCATCATGCCCACTTACTGCCAACATAGATTTGGGGCCCTCCTTCGCGGTGGCCCTGGTCAGGATGTCGACTGCACCCTGCGAGTCGGTAGAAATGCTAGAGCTGACGTCAGTGTCCAACTTCAGTGAAAGAAATAGCGCCCAAAAATATGTTCTGCTTGCGTCGGGTCCAATGGAGCGTAGTTGATGTCCATGTTGACACTATCTTTGGCTAGATGTCCAATCTGCCCATGAAAATAGAATTCGTCTTCTCCTCGTGAGATGACCATTAGGGGCCATCCAGATGCTTCCTTGTTTGTCGGTACAGCTGAATCTGTGTATGTGCAGTAATTAACTGGGCCCATTGCCGTGAACTTGGTGAGCTCCAGGGCTGCTTGGGCGAACCCATGAATCTCAATGTGTCCTTATCCTCCTCATCATCATCCTATTCCTCCTGTTTCTCTTCCTCCTCCTCCTCCTTGTCCTATCGTTCTCGTCCATATCCTTCGTCCTCGTCCTCGTCAGTTTCCTCCTCCTCGTGCTCCCCCCCCCTCCTCCTCCTCCTCGTTCTCATCCTCCCCCTCGTCCTCTTCCTCCTTTTCCTTCTCCTCCTCTCCCCTTCCTCCTCCTCCTTCCTCCTCCTCCTCCTCCTCCTCCTTCTCCTCCTCCTCCTGCTCCTCCTCACTCTCTTAATCCTCGTCCTCCTCATTCTCGTCATCCTTCTCCCCGTCTTGCTCCTCTTGCCTCTTCCCTCCTCCTCCTCCTCATCCTCCTCCTTTTCCTTCTCGTCTTCGCCCCCCCACCACGCGGGCCCGGAGATGGCTCCGACACGCCGTCCAGGCCAGCCTCCCTCCCTGTTTGACTACGCGTGTCTCTTCCTCTCCCCCCGTCAGCTCACATGGGCGTCGTTTCTGGATGGGCTGGTGGGGATGCGCAAAGCGTCAAGAATAGTTCCTAATAGTCATCCTCCTCGGTACTGCCCCGCGCACGCCTGGCGTGCCCGCGCTGGATAGTCTGCAAAGTGCGTTTGTCGTGCGCACCCGTTGGGAATAGTAGGCCATAGTTCTTATAGTAGTCCTGTGTGATCGCGATGCCCTGGGAGTCCAGCAAGTCCACGAAGTATTTGGTACCGCCTGTACTGGTAGGCTGGTAGTGTAGCTTGACTTCGTCAGCCAATTCGTACTCGTTGTAGTTGTAGCTCATGTAGTAGACCTTCATGTGCGTGTACTCGGTTGGTTCCAAATCGTACCGTTGATCCTATGGCTTGGCAGCGATCGCCTGGTTGAGCCCGCCGAGCGTCGGGGGGCTGTATCGATCTCGAGCGTGACGTAGTCCTCCTTCTCCGGGTCCCATGGCGTGAAGTAGTGGAACCCCAATGCCAAGTCGTACGTTTGGCTCCCCAGCAGGATGTAGTTGTTGGTAGCATACCAGTCGCTATCTCGCAGGGGCTATGGTGGTTCTTCTCCGGGAGATCGCGTAGCCCCATGAGAGCTTCGGCTCGCAGATACTCCCTCCTCCTCCTCCTTCTCCTCCTCCTTATCCTCCTCCTCTTCCTCTCTATCCTCCTGCACTTCCTCCTTCTCCTCCTAATCATCATCATTATCATCATCATCACCATCATCATCATCATCATCATCATCATCATCATCATCATCATCATCATCATCATCATCATCATCATCATCATCATCATCATCATCATCTTCATCTTCATCTTCATCATCATCATCATCGTCGTCATCATCGTCATCATCGTCATCATCATCATCACCATCATCACCATCACCATCACCATCACCATCACCATCAGCAGCAGCATCATCAGTATCATCATCACCGTCATCAGCATCCTCATCATCCTCATCATCATCACCACCATCAGCAGCAGCATCATCAGTATCATCATCAGCATCATCATGAGCATCATCATCATCAGCATCATCAGCGTCATCATCATCATCTGCCTCGTCATCATCATCATCATCATCATCATCATCATCATCAGATTCATCCTCATCATCATCAGCAGCATCGTTATCGTCATCATCATCAGCAGCAGCATCATCACCATAATCAACATCATCGGTATTCATCATCGTCATCATCATCAGCATCATCACCATCATCAGTCTTCATCATCACCAGCATCATTATCATCCTCCTCATCATCCCCATACTCAGTCTCATTCTCATCATCATCCTCATAATTATCATCATCATCCTCCTCATCATCCTCGTCTTCCTCATCGTCCTCATCCTCATCCTCATCCTCATCCTCATCCCTCCCATCATCAGCATCATCATCATCACCACCACCACCACCATCATCATCAGATTCATCATCTTCATCATCTTCATCATCATCGTCATCAGCATCATCATCATCACCACCACCACCATCATCATCATCATCATCATCATACTCATCATCTTCATCATCATCATCATCATCATCCCTCCTCTCTCCCCCCGCCCTCCCTCCCTCTTCCATCATCTTCATGATCTCGACCTAAAGCCCCGATCCTTGGCCCACTGGAACCAGCTGTCGTCGCGGAATGGCTTCGGGTCGCAGTCCTTGTTGACCTCCGTGACGTCGGAGGTGGTGTTGGCAGACCAGAAGCGGAGCCTACGACGACGGCGACGACGACGACGAGGACCACCACCACCACCGACGACGACGACGACGACGACGACGACGACGACGAGGACCACCACCACCGACGCCGACGAGGACCACCACCACCACCACCACCGACGACGACGAGGACCACCATCACCACCACCACCACGACTACGACGACGACGACGACGACGACGACGACGACGACGACGACGACGAGAAAGACGGCCGCGGCGCTTGCCGCCGCGGGCGGGCGGCCACGCCTCGAGGCGTGGGCGGCGGGGCCGCGAGCAGACGCGCGCAGCAGGCCTCCGCCCCCCGGCGGCGGGGGCCCGGATGAAGGGGGCCCAGGACACACAAATAAATGCACACAAATGACAGGACTCCCCATGTTTCCCCATATTTTCAGGGTGCTTGTCTTCTCCCCCACTTCCCAGATGTTCCCACGTTTTCCTGGGGATCGACGATGACTTGTGTCTGTGTGGTTCTTCCCCTCCTGACTGGAGACCTCCCGCACGGGGCCAGATCAGGTGGGCGACGAATACAGTCGGACTCGATTGGACAGGACACGCGAGAGGACGCAAGACCCTTCTGAGGGCCACACTGCCACGGGAATGTAGGAACCATGGGTCGCGAGACGCAGGTCGACCCCCGCCGCCGGACCTCGGCCCACGAAGTTGTCGCCGCCGACTCTCTCGGCGGCGAGCGAGGAGGGGAAGTGAGAAGGGGCGGGCATGCTCAGGAAGAAGTCCCCCAGCCTCCTCAGGCATCCTCCAGACCTCCGCCGAAGGCACGCAGAAAACTCCTCCGAGGGCCGGAGCGCTTCAGAGAAGTCCCGCCGCCTTCCGAGAAGGCCTTCTCTAGGGAAACGAACTCTATACACCGACGCTTTTTCCGACCCTGCGCCGAAATTCGCACAGGAACGCAGATCCTGGTGTATACGGGATCCTGGTGTGTACATTTGTCGCCCTTTCCCTTGGAAAACGGGGGAAACGTATACACCACACCACCCCGACGTCGTCCGCGACCCTCAAAAGGTCTTGGGATTGAAAAAACAGCCCGCCGCTGGTGGTGTACATGTTCCAGCTTCCGATTCTCCTTCTCGCTTCCCCACCCTCGCTCGCCGGGCCGACTCTCGGCCCTCGGATCAAAGGCCGTCCACGGCGGCAGCTTCAACCGCTAAATTCGACCGCAACGGCAGCGAAGCCGACACTGACCGACACCGGCCAGCAAGGGTTAGGTCGGGCCTGCCCCCCTACAGGGGGATTTTGAGCGAAAAATAAAAATATCCCAAAATTACTCCAAAATGGCAAAAAATACTCAGAAATTAGTCCCCAGGCTATTTTTTTAACTATTTTTGGATATTCTCCCTGTAGAGGGACAAGCCCGAAGACGAGGGCGCGGCGACGCGGCAAAGACACGACAACCGTTCGAACCGCATCGACCGACCGCAGCCGACGGCGCCTCAGCCGAACCGACCGAACCGCGGGCACCCTTGGTGATCCTCGACGTCTGGCTTCCGGGTCATGACTCGGACCTCTGGCGTCCGTTCGGGGCGATCTGGGGCCCCCCGGGAGGCTCTCGGCAAGGCGCAGCTGCCGAAAACCACCCAGGCCTGGGAAGCGAAACGTGTGTTGCATCCTCAGGGGGCCCCAACCTCCTCCTCCTCCTCCTCCTCCTCCTCCTCCTCCTCCTCCTCCTCCTCCTCCTCCTCCTCCTCCTCCTCCTCCTCCTCCTCCCCCTCATCCTCCTCCCCCTCCACCTCAACGTACCCCGCCGCGCCGCGATCCACGCCGAATCCGTGTCGGGCGCGTCGAATCCGTGCCGGATCCGTGCAACGTCCACGTCGCAGCCGTGTCGACCACCGTCGGAGCACAGGAAGAGACTGCCATTCGGCGGGCAGGCAGCGTCCCCCGAAGAGGCAGAGCCACTTGGCGACCCGGCGCAGCGCAGACCCTTGCCGTGTGCCTCCTCCTCGGGCCCTCGATCCTCGACCTCGGTCGAGCCTGTCCCCCTACAGGGGGAATTTGGGCGAAACATCAAGAATACCCCAAAAATGCTCCAGAGTGCTCCGAAAATGCTCCAAGCATCGTCCCCCGACTACTTCTTTGACTTTTTCTGAGTCTTTCCCCTACAAGGGGATTTTGGGCGAGCTCCACAGTGCTCCGAAAATGCTCGAAGCATCGTCCCCAGACCACTTTTTTGCCTTTTTGGGAATCTACCCCCTATTACACGGGGATCTTGGGCGACAAATTAAAAATACCCCAATAATACTCCAAAGTGCTCCGAAAATGCTCAAAACATCGTCCCTTGACTACTGTTTTGCCTATTTTTGAATCTCCCCCGTCGAGGGACAGGCCCGCCTCGACCCTCGACGCCGCCCTCCCCGTGCGGGGGGCGGGGAGCCCGCCGGCGGGCTGCAGGCGGGGGCAGCTCCGCAGCGCTTTCTCGTAGCCCTTGGGCCGCTTGTCGGCGTCGCCGCGCCTGGCCGTGGCGCCCGCGGCCAGGCCCCGGGCGCCGCTGCTGCATAGGAATGGAAAAATGCTAACAACGAGAATCGTACCAATAGTGATGCGAGTAGTGATAATAAGAAAACAATGCTAAGACTAAAAAAAATAGGAGGAGGAGGAGGAGGAGGAGGAGGAGGAGTAGGAGGAGGAGGAGGAGGAGGAGGAGGAGGAGGAGGAGAAAAGAAAAGAGGAGGAGGAAGAGGAGGAGGAGGAGAAGGAGGAGGAGGAGTATGCCGCCGCCGCTGCTGCCGCTGCTGCTGCTCCTGAATATAGAGCTGATGACGGGCCTGCCCGAGGAACTTGCGCCGTGCACCGAGCGTTCGGCTCATGTTGCTACGCGAGCTGCGCTCGAAATGGAGGGTCCAGCACTCTGATGCCCCGGGCCCATCCTCCTGGATCGATCGGTCGGCCACCTGTTTGAGGATCAGGCTGTTCTCGAGGGAGGAGTTTGAGGAATCGGTGGATCGGGGGGCTGAAGCGACGGGCCCTAGACTAAGGCGAT
This sequence comes from Prorocentrum cordatum, assembly GCA_963575745.1. Taxonomy (NCBI): domain Eukaryota; class Dinophyceae; order Prorocentrales; family Prorocentraceae; genus Prorocentrum; species Prorocentrum cordatum. Next base: position 871,836 of record CAUYUJ010016915.1, read on the forward strand.
GCGGTTGGGCATGTGTCCCACTCTGTACTACGCTCGATAATTCTGACGGAGGTTTCGCTGGCACGCTTGGTGGATCCGAGCAGTCTCCTCGAGCTGAATTGCATGCACGCGCTTTCGTACTGTGGTTCACTTCTGGACTTCTCTGCTTTCTCCAACTATTGACCCGTAGCGAAAGGTTTCAAACACCTCTCCGACACCCTTCAATTAACTCCATCGAGCAGCTCCTGAATGGATCCGCTGATGCGTATGCTAGAGAGGCTGCCCGAAGAACGACCATCCCAGAATATTTAGCGGCCATCACACACCAACATGACCAGCAGTAAGAGGCAGGTTTGCATCCAGCGCGAATGTTCGCCACCAGCCTCAGAGAATGAGTGCGATAGCGTGTTGGGCATGAGCATCTGCGAGCGCGGTCTGCGCACGCTAGTGCCCAAACCAGACTGACTAGAGTTTGTGAAACTGGACATTCCCTCATTCGGCTTAAGACTATTATGACGTGTAGTACTTGGTCCTCTCGATTTCTGAAGCGGGGAATTGCGTGTGCGTGTTGGCCTGGCCCGTGTGCGGCCAGCGAAATTATCCGTTTTGCGCCGCTTCCCCAGGAGGAAGGGCTCGCGCTGGTAAGTCCTGAGACAGAAGGAGCTATTCCGTCGTCTCATCCCTTGGCTGCCCAGTGCCGCGAATCCCATATCCCAGGGAAGCTTATAGGGTGATGTGTCGTTTCCTTTGCGGGCTTTTCGCGGTGAACAACAGAAGACGGTTCAGTCAACCCTGTCACACGCCCACTCGGAAAGGCCTCGAAGCGTTGAATCGCATTGGGCGTGGGCTCCCGCCGAAGTCGGGAATGGACTTTCCTCGGTGATTGTGGTGAGGTGGCCAGGCTATCACCTGGGAACCAAACTTTCGACATAGCGCCAAATCACCATCATCACCATCACCAACATCACCATTACCATCACCATCACCGTTATCACCATCGCCGTCACCGTTATCACCATCACCGTCATCATCACCATCACCATCACCATCACCATCATCCTCATCCCCATCATCCTCCTCATCACCACCATCATGATCATCACCATCACCGTCAATATCAGCATCACCATCACCATCACCATTCTCACCATCACCATCATCCTTATCCTCATCATCAGCATCATCACCACCAGCATCAGCATCATCCTCATCCTCATCCTCATCCTCATCCTCATTCTCCTCCTCCTCCTGCTGCTCATCCTCATCATCATCCTCATCCTCATCAGCTTTAGCATCAGCATCAGCATCAGCATCATCAGCAGCAGCAGCATCAGCATCCTCAGCATCATCAGCATCATCATCATCGCCATCCTCGTCCTGGTCCTGGTCCTGGTTCTGGTCCGGGGCCTCGTCCTCCTCCTCGTGCTCCTCCCCGTCCTCGTCCTGAGAACATCCGACGATGCGATTTGTCCAATCGCGGCGAATGGATTGAACTTCGGTCACCCCGAGCCGCCCTCGGGCCCAGAGACCATGAGAAATGACATCCGTGGCGGGAAATCAGCGCCGTGTCGCGACCACGGGCTGGCCACGTCGTGGCTCCCAACCCAGGCCTCCAAAGCGTTCCTTCGCCCTCTGGAGGCCCTCGCCAGCCGTGGGGGCGTCAAAAAGCAACTCAGGGTCGGGACATCTGGGGGGGCCGTATTCGAAAACGTCCAGATGTCGGGTGCTTCGGTTTCTCTTTCTCCCCTTCTTCCTCCTCCTCCTCCAATCTTTTCCTTATCAATAACGCATCCCTGTCGCACCCCGAGGCCGGTCGAAAGGGCGAGCCGGGCGGTTCGCCTGAGATTGCCTCTCCATTGATGACCCTGAAAAAAAGCCTAACAGCAGCTTCGCAGATGGAGGGC
>CAUYUJ010016915.1:878718-896218 GCA_963575745.1 Prorocentrum cordatum
ACCATGCGCTGGCTGTCCACCCGCAGCACGGTGGATGGCAGGGGCAGAGGAGAGGGGAAAGAGAGAAACAGGAAGAGAAGGTTTGTTCGTCCCCACGAACCACAATGATGAACGAATGACCCCTATCCCACAGACTGTATACCACTACAGCAAGGCTGCGCCACACCGCGAGAAGGAGAAACCAGCGGCGGACGTCAATAAACGTGCGCCCGCGAGAAGAGTATCCCAAGCAACATTGAAACAAAGCGGCAAGCAGCACTAACCAAAACAACAGCAGGAAAGGGAGAGGACTGACCAAGCCCCGAGCCACTTTCAATGCTTGTGCGCGCACAGCGCCATGGACTGCGCCACCGACTCGCACACCAACGAAAACTGAATTGCGAAAGAAACGCTCGACAGCAGGAGGGGCCGTGCCCCACGCAACACACTCGGCAGTCTGCAGGGAGAGGGGGGGGTAAAGACGTGGGAGAGGGGGAAGGGAGAAAACGAAAGGACATACACAAAAAGAGCAGAGTGCAAGGCAACCAACATAAGTAGAATAGTACATGTTTCGTGCCACTGCGTGGCCGCCTTGTGCCACGCGCGGGTCCACCAATGGCGGCGAGAGAGCAAGCCTAGCGCGGCGGCTGGGTTTGGACGCGCGCGGCCGAGCAAACACACGGAAAAGGGATGCGAGAGAGAGGGGGGCAAAAAAAACTGAACAAGACGCACACTGGAATCATGTAACTACGAAGCGGCTTAGAGGCGCGGTGCACGGCCCACTGCCCCACTGACTCGTGGATGTTCATGATAACTGGCGCGCCCGTGATGGTACCCGTCGGGCGGCGCCCGGTAGTCTATGCGCGACTCGTGGACCCCCGCCGTCGACCCATCACTGGCTGACGTGAACTCGCTAATTCACAACTCAAGTCTAACCAGAAACTTGAACCGAAATTCAAGTTTATATATATATATATATGTATATATAATGTACTTCTAAAAGGCCCTGCCAGCATAATCCGGTAACGTTTCCAGGCGCAAAGGTCAGCGATTGCACCCGGCGTGCTGCACATAGCACCCGTCGAGCTGATGGCGGTATCCGTTGAGCTGCTCGTCGCTTTCGTCGCACAGGTAATGGAATCCGTCGTGCTGTTCGCGGTGTCCGCCATGCTGCTCACGGTACCCGACGTACTGCTCGCAATACTCATCGTGCATTGCTCGTGGTATCCTTCGCGCTGCTCAATGTCAGCGTCGCGTTGCCCATGATAACCGGCGCGTTGCCTACAGCGCGCGTTGTGGGAGTCATGGTGTCCGCTGTGCTGTGTGCGATACCTGACGCGCAACTGATGGTATCTGGCGCGGTACTCGCGGCGCCCGCCACGCTGCTCACGGCGCGCGCATCGACGAAAGGCGTCGAGCGTTACAACCAGGCGAAGATGGAAACAACGACGCGCCCAGGCGGGCATTCCGCGAGATCACGACGCCCCCAGTGCCACGAGCGCCAAAGCAATAGTCATGCCAAGTCTGACTTGGGGTAGCAAATTGTAGCTCACGTGGATGACGGTGGCACAATTGCTGGCGCAGGCGCGGGCGTTGATTCCGGCCTCGGCGCTGGCGTCGGCGCGGGCGCAGCCGCCGACGTCGGCGCAGGCGTCGGCGCTGGCGTCTGTCCTGATGCAGACGTTTGCGCTGACGCAGACGTTTGCGTTGATGCTGCTGTCGGCGCTGGCGTCGGCACTGGCGCAGGCGCTGGGGCTGGGGCTGGCGTAGGCGCAGGCGGCGATGCCGGCGTCGGCGATTGCGTCGGCGCCGGCGCCGGCGCTGGCGCCAGCGCGGGCGTCGCCGCCAAAGCCAACGCAAGCACATCATGCGTTGGCGTTGCCGCCGACTTAATTGGCGATGGCGTCGGCACTGAAATTCCATGCTGGCGCAGGCCCCGGCGCTGGCACTGGCGCAGGCGCAGTCGTTGGCGCCGGCGTCGATGCCAGCGTCGGCGCCAGCGCATCACCGCACTCAGGCTGGCCGAGTAATCGCTGAACTGCCGGCGCAAGCGCCAGCGAGAATGCTGGCGTCGGCGCTGATGTCGGCGCGGGTGTAGTCGCTGGCGTCGGCGCCAGCGCAGGAGCAGGCGTTGGTGCCGGCATCCAGCGTCGCCGTTGGCGTAGGTGGCGGCGTCGGCGCTGGCGGCGTCGGCGCTGGCGTCGGCGCTGGCGTCGCCGCTGGCGATGGCGCGGGACGCGCCCATGCGGGCATTCCGTAGCATTGCGAAGCCCCCAGAGTTACGACTTACGAGCGCCTTAACTATGGCCGTCGCATGTCTGGCCTGGGACGGCGAGTTGCAACCCACGTAGAAGCGAGCGGACGAAGCTGGCCACGGTGGTTCCCAAGTCCAGTAATCACCGAAAACACTATCGACATCGATTAAAGACCAACGGCGCAACATGTCGCGAAGACGACGAAACGCTACGTTACAGTTCGCGGCGACACTTCCGGGGCCAAAATCCTGCGACAGAAACCCCCTTCCGATCACTTCGCGCCGTTGCGGGCCCCAGAAGAGCTGGGCGACAAGCGCCGGGGCAAGGCAGCGGCGCGCCTGGTCATGCGCCTTCCCTAAACAACCGTAGCTGCTTAGTCGCGCCTCGCCGACGGCCAACTGCGATGTCGCCATCTGAGCGAGAATGACCTCGCTGCCCAAGCAGACGACGCGCTCCGCGGAAGACCGCGCGAGGTTGAAACAACGCCCCCCCGGGGGGTCCGAAGCATCAGCGCGCGCGCGGATCTTCCAGGAGCTGCTCGGAACAGCGGCGCCTCGTTCCTCCGACCTTTTTTGTTCTTTGTTTTTTTCCCACGCGGCGACCTACGGCTGAATACCAGGTCGCCCCCTCCGCCGGGGCCTAACCTGAAGGGTTCGAGCGGCCGGACGGGCCCTAGAGAACCCGTGCGTTTGGCCTCTGCCCCTTGCGCCCACAGCTCGGCGGCGCGCGGGCGGCTCCTCTGGTCTCGCTGGGCGAGCTCCTCGTTTCGGCGGCGGCTCTCCTCCGAGAGCCGGCAACGCCGCTTCTCGCAAGAAAACGGCGCCCACCTCAACGCATCGCGCCGGCAGTGCACAGCTTGCCACGCGGCGCTAGTAGCCGCGCCGCGAGCAAACTGAGCAGCGAGGCGGGGGCGCGGCGCTCCGCCGCCCGCTGTCGCGCGGCTAGCGAAAGGAAGCTGCAGCGCTACGCTGCGCCGCACAACCGGGGGGCCGCGGCGAGCGAGAACCCATTGGCCAATGACGTTGCCCAACCACTCACAAAACCGCATCGACAGACGGGGGGGCCACGCAGCCCCCTGCGCGCGACAAACATGGGCGTGGCCACGGCAATGGAATGACCGCAGACACGCGCACGCCCGTGGAAGAGGACAGGCCCGGGCGTCGAAACAAGGGCGCCACCGCGCAGCGCGGCGCGATTGCAAAACGGAGACGCGCGCGCGCGCGCGCGCGCGCGCGCGCGCGCGCGTCAACGCAAAACAGCCGCCACGCAGCGCAGCGCAACTGCGAGGCAGAACAGGGGCGCGTCGCAACAAGAACACCGCCACGCGGCGCCGCGCGACTGCGACGCAGAAGATCTACGTCGGAACAGTGCCGCCGCGCAGCGCAGCATGACTGTGAAGCCGAAGCGCGCGTGTCAAACATATGAGAAGCTCCAGCGCGAAATGCGCCGAGTGCGCGGCCCGCTACGATGCGAGGGCGCCGGGCGCGAGCATAAATAAGTCGAAGACGCCCTGACCAGTGCGAATCGCGCGCCAATGCTTCGCTGCAGACATGCCCCCGCGGCCCGCGGGCCCTCCGCCCGGCAACGACCCCGGCCAGATCCCGGCCGCCGCCCGGCGAAATCCCAGCCACGTCCCGGCCGCCACCCAGCCGCCGCCCCGCAAGAAAAACTGCCACCACCCCAGAAAGACGCCGCCAGCAAAATCCCAACCGAATCCCGGCCGCGCCCCAGCCGCCGCCCACGCGCCGCCAAGCCGCCGCCCAGCCACAGGAAGGAGGGCCGCGATGGGCGACGGGAGGGGCGCGGGGGAGGAGCGCGGCTGCGGAGGGGGAGGGGTGGCCGCCCAAAAGGAGGGGCGGAAGGAACGGCGCGGAGGGCGCGATGCGAAGGCGCGAAGACGACGAAGGAAAGATGGATGAGAGGCAGAAGAAGGACGGACGAGGGAGGCGAGAGGGAAGACAACGGAAGAGGGGAAGTGGAAGGGGAGGAGGGACCATCGATGAGGATTGAAAAAAAAAACAGTTAAGGGGGCAAGGGCCAGGGGGAAGGGGATAAGGGATAGGGCCTGCCAGTGACGCGGAGAAGAAAAAACTGTGGGCGACACCGAAAACGGCAGCGACGACGGGGGATCGGATAGGAACGCGTGGCTTGATGTGGACCTCCGCAACAATGGCACGCAACATTATTGGACGGCCGTTTTTACATCATTGGAAGCGGCAACATTGGCGCCGGGGCCGGCGCGAGATGCCCACTGGAGAAAGTTCGAAAAATGCGGGCGACGAAGCGCGCGCGAACGGCCCCGAAACAGACGCAATCGCAACGACTCGATGCCGCTCGCCGCGACACCATCGCAGGCTGCTCCAGCCTGACATTTGCGCGCGCGAAAGAGACTGACGCGCCATTGCCACTCGAACCGCGCGCCCCAAAGAGCCGCGCGCAAGATGCACGAAAGCCCGGGGGGGTCAGCTGGATTTCGGCATCGTTTCTGTTCGAACCACACTTGATGGGGGGGTATTTTTTCGCCCCGTCCCCCTCAGGCCGGGCCATCCTCCCGGCTTAGCTGACCCTGCTCGCCGCGCTACTCGCGTCTCGACGCTCTCAGCAGAGCCACCCCCCCAACTAACCGGGTGTCCTTCGCAGCCTTGCCAAACCGAACGTGGCCAGCAATGACGAAAGCTGCGCCTTCCGCGATAGCAAACGATTTTCTGGAGATCTCATCACAAGGATGATGATGAAGGCATGGCGACCAAGATGATCCTGAACGTTGATGCCAAAAATGCATACGCATTGGAGCCCTTCGGAAAATCATAGGAATCCCTGGGATATCCAACGGAGTCCTGAAGAAACCATACGATTAGGAAATCAGAAAGGAAAACTATGGAAATACATTGGACTCCTTAGGGTATCCATGAGAATCCTCAAAAAACGATCGGGATCTTCAGGAAACGATCGGAGTCATAGAGAAATCCGTGGACTCCTTAGGATGCCCATGGGAATCCCGAAGAAATCCATGCGGCCCCTTTGGAATTTAATGGAGTTCTTCAAGGCATCCAGAGGAACCCCAGGCAAGTCCATGGGATTCCTAAGGATATGCATAGATTCCCTTCGGAAATCAAAATGACACCTTGTTTCCCTAGGAAATCCTTAAAAAATCGAACAGTATGTGAGATTCCTCGACGTGCCCATATGGACCCTAAGGAAATTAAATGAATTCCTTCAGACGTCACAAAATGAAATGTCTCGGGACGACCATCGGATTGTCTGATGCATCCATAGGACCCCTCCGGACAGTTATAGGATTCCATAAGACATCCATATGATCCCTTCGGTATTTCATATGATTTCTTCCGACAGCCATAAGAATCGCATGGGCATCTGTAAGACTACCTTAGAAGCCCATTGGGATCCTACGGAATTGCACGTGATTCCTCCGAAAACCAATAGGGCTCCTGAGGAAAGGTAAAACAGAAAACCAATGGAAACCCATCGGGTTCCCGATGGCACCCATAGGAACCCAAGGACAGATGTTGCCTTCCCGATGGAAAGTTATAGGACGCCTGTGGAAATATATGGGAATCCAAAGGAAATCCAAAGGATCCCTGAGGATATCCATCGAAATTCTAAGGACATGAATAAGATCCCTTAGGACATTCATCATATCCCTTCGGCAACCCAGCGAGTCTCTCAGGACATCCATGGCATTCTCTGGGAGATCTATTCTTGAAGACGATGGTGATGCTGACGATGATGGCGGCGATGACTCCTCGCTCTAACGGCCCCCGGTCCTCGGCGAGAATTGGTTCTAGGGCTTGCCTGAGAGCCCGATGTCACTAACGGTTCTCGCCAAGAGACCTTTCTTGTGCGCAACCTCGAATCACTCGCCCGCGCAGGCTCGGCACCCTTGGGCGCCGCCCTTGCGCGGGAGGCACTTCGCGCACGCTTGCGCTGCAGCATGCGCCTCCTCGAGGCCGCCGCACTTGGGCTCTGGCGCTGTCGGGTCACTCGGCGGCCCGCCGTTGCCCCTGGCTTCGGTCTCGGCCTTGGCCGCGGCGGAGCGGTTGACGCTCGCGCCCTGCAGCTTCTGGCCCCGCTCGCTGCCTCGAGCGCGCAACAGGGCGCTGCCGACGGGCGGCCGGCGGCCTCGCCCCGGATCTCGCGCGCGGCGCGCTCGACCCACCTCGTCACCCAGAGCCTGCAAGTCCAGCCACCCGCTTGGAACATCTCGCCGTTGCTCGCAGGGCGCTCCTCGGCAGGGCCGACGGCGCCGTGCTCTCGGGCGATCTTCGCGGCGGCCTGCCCGGCATTCTCGGGCGGCTGCATGCGGGCGCCGCGGTGCTCGACGGCCGCGCCCGCCCCCTGCTTGGACATTTTGATATTGGCGTAGTGCGCGGGGGCCTCGGAGCGCACCGCGATCCGCAAGTGCTCGGCCATCTCGACTCTCTCGGCCCAACGCTTCTGCCCCTCGGGCTGCTGGGCGGCGGGCTCGCCCTCGCCCTGGCCCTCTCGAGCCCAGGCGACGGCCGCCGTGGGCTCGATCGCCAGAACGTTCTCGGGCGCCCCCACGCGCTCCTCGACGGCGCCGAACAGCGCGTTTACCGCGCCCAGCTCGAGGGCGGCGCCCTCCTTGATCTGCTTGCAGTTCATGATCGCGCACTGCTCGGCGAGCTCGGCGCGCCGAGGTGACCTGCTAGGGCGCCAGGGGCCTCCTAGATGGGGCCCCAGTTAGACGCGGCCAAAAGATCGCGCAGCATCGCCGATGCATCGGCGATGCATCGGCCACGCATCGGCCACGCATCGGCGACGTCGGCGACGCATCGGCGACGTCAGCGCGAGAAAAATGGGTTCCGCATCGAGCCGCGTCGGCGACGCGGCGGCAATGCGGCGCGATCCCCCGACCATCTACTCGGGCCCCAGCTAGAAGGCTCGGAGGCCAAGACCTGCACGCGCGCCAACCTATGTTGGCCGGCTCGAGGAACCTGCAGCCCGTTCGACCGTGACCTGCGGGGCTCGAGGATTCCTTCGGAAATACGTGGGATCCCTTAGGATATTCAGTGGATTCTTTCGGAAATCCATGCGATCCCATAGGACATCCATTGGATCCCTTAGGAAAATACATCGAAATCCTCAGGGAATCGGATCCCTTAGGAATCCATCGGGCTCCTCAAGACAATATACAGGGCGCCTGAAGAAGTCCATGGGAATCCATAACCCGAAGGACCCCTTTCCGACATCATTCCGACTCCTTTGGGAATCCATGCGTTTTCTTCAGACATCCAAGGGGCCCCTTCGGATTTCCACAGGCATGCGCGGGGTTCCTTTGGAAATCCATCGGATTCCTTTAGACATTCCTTGGGCAACCATTCCTTGAGACATCCATGGGCTCTCATAGGAATCCATCGGATTCCGTCAGCAAGCCACCTGGAATTCTTAGGAAAACGACGAAATGCCATAGGACACCCATGGGCTTCTTTCAAAAACCCATTGGATCCCTCAGGGCATCCAAAGAATTCCCTCGGCAATCTATAAGAATCCCCCAGGAATCCATAGGAGGGGGGGGGGGGGGCGGGGGGCGCGCCGACGGCCACGGCGGGGCACGCAGCGCGAGCGAAGACGATAGGTCTGCGCGCGAGCGACTGAGAGCGGGCGAATCCGAGCGCGAGCGAGTCCGATTGTGAATGCGTCTTCGCGTGCGCGAGTCCACGCGCATAAATGTCGACGCCCGCGTCGGCGAGCCCCCTGCGAAGACCGCGCCAGCTTCCTTCCCGTTATTTGTCTGCCTTTCTTGCCGGCGCACGCCAATGTCCAAGGCTGCGGTCGCGGCGCCGCGCGGAGCCCCCGCGACGCGCGCGGGTCGCCCCGGAGGGCGCAGAGATAGATAGCTGGCTGGCTGATAGCGGGCAAGGCTCTGGCCGCCGGGCAGAGCGACGACGGGGGCGAGCGAGGAGCTGGGCAGAGCGCAGCATTAAGTTCCTGCGACGCACGCCGGTCGCCCCGAGAGGGCCCCGGCGACGCGCGCGGGTCGCCCGCGGCGCGAGGCCAAACAGCACGACCGTCGAGCGACGGCGAGGCTCGGGCGGCCCGCTCCCCAGGTCAAGCCACGCGGCTAAACTCGGCGAAGCACAGCTCCCTGGCGAGGGGCGTCGCCTCTCTTCTGCGCCGCTTCGCGCGCGCCGCAAGCTGCCCCGGCGGCCCCCGCAAGCCGGGCCCCTTGCAGTCAGCCCGCCCCCGCGCGAGGAATCACGCGCGAGCCTGCGCCGGCCACCCAGCCCACCGCCCAGCGGGGCGCCCGGAACAGGGGGCGGGCAGGCAGGAGAGGAAGCAAGGAGAAAGGGAAGAGAAGAGGCGGGCGAGCCTTGGTCTGCGGCCAACTGCACGCGCAGAGCCAGCCAGAATGACGCGCAGAGCCCTGGTCTGCGGCCAACTGGGCCCTGATGCAAAGAATCACTAGCGACCAGCCAGCAGGTCGCTGTCGCTGGGGCAGCGGCCCCACGCGGGGCGGCAGCGGCCGCGCCCTCGCTGCTGGGGGCCAAGACTGGCCTCCCTCCCACCCGCGGCCCGGGGGCCTGGCCGAGGGGCCTTCCCACGCCCTCGGCGGAAAGGAACGGGGGCGCTCGCAGCGCGCGCGGCCCCGGTTGCCCGCGCCCCTGCGCGAGGTCCCTGACGTTGGGCCCCAGGCGCGCCAGGAAGCGCCGCGCGGCGCCTGGGCCCACCGCAAGACGCAAAGGGCTCCTGCGGTGACGCGAGCACCTGTTGCCGCTCGTGCAACTCCCGCCGGCACGGGAAGGGGCCAGTCTGGCGCCCCCCCCGCCCCGCTGCTGCCCTGGCTGGCCTGGCCACGGCTGGCCCGCGCGCCGACCCGACCTCGTTCTGGCACCGCGCCAGGAGGGGCCAGTCCATCTCCTGGAAGACACGGGAGACGTTTTCGCGGCTCTTGGCGCCCGCGCTCCCGCACTTGCTGGCCGCGCGCGCCTCCTGGAGGAGCCGTGCGGCGTAGACCGCCGCCGCTCTCTCGGCCCGCGCTGCCACGGCGGCATTGCCCGGCGCTGCCGCAGCAGCCTGGCCCACCCAGTTCAGGGCGTCGCCCCAGGAGGCGCGGCACTGAAAGGTAGCGGTCCAAACGCGCGGCAACTCCTGGCACAGGGTCTGCGCCAGCAGGCGCGGGGGCCACACCGCGCCGTCCACCTTCGGCGAAAGCGTCTGGAGGAAGCGCCCAAACTTGCGCGCCGCGGCGGCGGCGCGCAAGGCGGACTCGTCCGGCGGCTCGCCCTGGCCAGCGGCCTGCGCCAGCTTCGTCGGCCAGTCGGCCAGGTCGTACTCCCGCGTCAGCTGCTCCAGTTTTTTCGCGACCTGTCTGCAGGCCGCCGCGAGGACATCCCCGAGGAAGACGCTGCTCGCCGCCGAGCCCTGCACAGGGGAGGCGCCAATTCAATCCCCAGGCAGACGGTCGGCGGAAACATCGGGCCCGGGCTGCGGCCCTGGGGCGACCGGGTGGCCGAGGGCCCCCAGAACCTCTTGATCCGTCGCCCGCTCGCAGGGGCCCCGGCTGGAAGGGCACGCCTTGAGCAACGCCTTGCCGCCCATGATGCGAGCATCCTTGACCAGCTCGTTGGCGTCGTCCGCCGTGTGGCGCTCTTCTGGAGGCTGGAAGCCAGTTGCTGCCAGCGCCCCTCGGCGGCGAGCTCCGCAGGCAACGTGGCCCTCAACGCCGTGAGCGTGGCCAGCACTGCGTCGCTGGCGCCCGCGGCCAGCACTTGGACGACAGAGCACCAACCGCTCCTCCTGCAAGTGGGTGACCCTCCCGTAGGTGCACCTCCAGCCCCGGGTGCAGCTGGGCCGAGTGGCGCCCCTGCTCCTGTACCTTCTGCAATGGGTGTGGGAAGGTGGGGAGGAAGAGGCTAACAGAACTGGGAAGTAAGCTAAAGACAAGCGGCCCCCCCTGATCTGGAACGCCCCAAAAATTTCCAAGGAGGCCGCCAGGAGGCCCAAACCGTTCAAAAACATATGGAACGTCAACGATGTTGGCATTCTCGCCCTTTTGCTTCTGATGGGTTCCCGAGGCCTCAAGATGGTTCCACAATTGCCCAAAAGTGGCCCAAGAGGAGCCCAAGATGGCCCCAAGACGACCCTCAGAGCACCCCAAGAGGACCCCAAGAGGCGCCTTTGGGGACCCCCCCCTCTTTGATCGATATCCTCCAAGATGATGCCAAGAAGGTCTCAAAAGCCCCCAAGATGTCCCCAAGATGGACCCAAAGTGGCCACAAAAGGCCCCTAAGAGGCCCCCAGGGGGCCCCCAAAACGCCCCAAGGGGCCCCCAGAAACGCCCAAGACGACCTAAAATCCTAAAATGCCCCTGGGACCGCCAAGAGACTCTCAAGACGCCCCATGAGGCCTCCAATAGGCCCCTGGCCCTTTTGCTCGCCCCCCTCCTCCTCTAACTCTTCCTCCTCTTCCTCCTCCTCCTCCTCCTCCTGCTCCTCCTCCTTTTCCTCCTCCTCCGCCTCCTCCTCCTCCTCCTGCTCCTCCTCCTCCCCTCATCCTCCTCCCTCCTCCTCCTCCTCCCTCCTCCTCCTCCTCCTCCCTCCTCCTCCTCCTCTGCAAGCTTCTGGCGTGTGTTCTTCCTCCTCCTCCTCCTCCTCCTCCTCCTCCTCCCTCCTCCTCCTCCCTCCCTCCTCCTCCTCCTCCTCCTCCTCCTCCTCCTCCTCCTCCCTCCTCCTCCTCCTCCCTCCCTCCTCCTCCTCCTCCTCCTCCTCCTCCTCCTCCTCCTCCTCCTCCTCCTCAGCCGCCGCCGCCGCCTCCACTATTTCATATGCTTGTTCCTCCTCCGCCCTCCTCCCGTTTCCCCCTCCACCCCTCCCAACACGTCCTCTGTCCTCACCCTGTTGGGGTACGACAGCTTCCCCAACCCACTATTCCAACGCATGCCCCTCTACACCCCTGGTCAAGGCGACTGGCATGAGCATCCTGTCTGTGTGTGTTTGCTGGTGGGGGCACATTTTGGTCAGCAGGCTCGCGAGGCGGGCCGAAAGCCGTCCGAACACTAGTCGGGCCGCGACTGGGCAGCAGCAAAAGAAAGGCACGCGAAGCGAGCGAGCGGGCAGCCACTCAGAAGGAGAGCCAGAACCGATACTCCCAAACCCGGTGGCGTGGAAATCCCGGTGGCGACCAGCAAGTAAGCGCAGCCAAAATGGCGCGGCGGCGCTGGTGGGGGTACCTTTTTGTTGCCAGCCGCAGGCGAGCGCGCCGACGGCGTGTCAAGGTCCGAGCGGGCCGCGCAAGGTCCTAAATTACCTAAAAAGCAGGCCTACCACCGCAACTCAGAACGGGACCAGGAGGTAGCCGAATAGGGGGCAGAGCTGTAAAGCTGCCAAGGTCTGCAAGCGTGCATCGAGCTGCAGGCGCGCTGCTGACTGCCAGGGGAACTGACTGCCAGGGTCTGCAGGCTGCCAGAGGTGAATTGAACTGCAAAACGTGGACAAACGCTGCAACTGGAGAGGCTGCCAGGGTGGCACTACTGGAGGTATGTTTTTTGGTCGCGCCCGCTAGCAAAAGCGCAGACGGTGACAGAAGCTGTCCGGGGCGCTGAAACAGTCCTAATGAGCTGCTAGGCGCGAAACGGGCCAGCCGGGCCAGCTCACAAGGCAGCTGCTGAGCCGCTCGGGCAGGGCTGACAGGCTGAGGGTACCCAGGGAAGCTCGGGCAGCGTGCAGTCCTGAGCAAAATGCCAGGGAATTCCATGTACGCCCTGCGGCGTGAACCACTCAGTGAAAGCGAGAACGTAAGCGAGCTGATGCTCACACCCCTCACACGCCTGGTGGTCGCAAAGGCGAGGTGAACGATGAACGAGTCGCCAGCGGGGCGCCAAGTCCAGGTCCGCACCAACGGTGTATGCAAGAGAGGTGGGCTAAGCAACCGAGGTGACGTCGTAGACCTGCCTGAATGGCTGGGACGGATCCAGGGGAAGCGCGGCGACTACTGGCAGTATTTTTTGGTTGGCGGCTCCCAGGCGAAGGTCGGGAAGCGGTGCATCGAACGGGGCGCAGAACGAAGATAATGAGCCGAAGAGGCGCATGCACATACAAGGGACAAAATGACCCAAATTAAACACGGTAGTCCGACGCCGACATCCCGGCGGGCGGGGACGCCACGTCGCAACGTGCGGCGACAACTGCGGCACAGCGTGGAGAAGTCGCACCAGCGGGCGGGGACGCCACGTCGCAGCGAGCGGCGGCAACGGCGGAACGGCGAGGCCAAGTGAACTGTAACAGCGGGGAGAAGTCGCCCTGTCGGCGCCAAACTCCGGCCGACCGACACACGGAAGCGAGGCTCGGCCGAGAGGGGGACAAGAGAGCAGCTGCGGACGTCAGTCGGGGCACACCGCGTCAGAAAGAAAAAGAAATGCGGCACAGAGAACGGCCTCACTCACCATGGCTCACTGGCGAAGACCTCGGCACAAGCCCGCCCTTGCAGGAGAGGGGGGCGACCCAGCCAGCGAACACGAGGTATCGCCACCTCCAGCCTGTAGCCAGTGCGTACACAACGTATCCGACTCTCGCGGTTCGGGGGCACAACGTTGCAAGTGCTGACAGAGGCAGGTGCGACTCGGGTCTGCTGGGAGAACGGCCATGAACTGCAGAAGGATGAACCACTCGTGCAGGGCCACTCCCTGGTGAAGCCCGACGTCAGGTAACACCGGAAGTGAGGTTAGCGAACACGCCTATCTCCACCTTTCAGGAAGCCAGAGCGACGTCCTTGTGGTAGCGCCATGACTGGGTCAACGTAGAACCAAGACGATACGCAGGTGGGGGGTGGCACTGCCTGCCGCTGAGCGCGGTGTCAACGGGGAAGGGCTGACCCCACTCCACTGCAGCAACACGACAGCGTACGCAGGCTGGCAGCAAGCCGATGACTAGTGGCAGTACGCGAAGCGTCTAGAATTTCCTTTGTCCTTCTTCCTCTGGCACGGGGGAGGGGGGCTGGGGGCGCGGCGCGGAGGGGGATGGGCTGTGCAAGCGGGACAAAAAAGGATGATGGAAACTGCCAACCTCCGAACTGGTGGGAGGGGGACTCCACGGCAACGAGAGAGGTCTGGAGTTAGCGACGGGCAGGGGAGGAGGAAGAGGGGAAAGAGGCGAAGGAGGAAAGGATGAGGAGGAGGGAGGAAAGGAGGAGGAGGAGGAGGAAGACGGACGAGGGAGAAGAAGGAAGGGCAGCGAGATTCAGAGACAAGGGTGGGCTGAGCGCCTTCTCGACGGTGTCGAGGTGGAAAGTGGTGTCATCGTCGCCGAGCAGCAGCCACCTCCCCGCAGCCCTGACCGATCATGGCTTAGCACAGGGGGGAGGAGGAGGAGGAGGAGGAGGAGGAGGAGGAGGAGGAGGAGGAGGAGAACCTATGTAAACCCAAGACGCACCAACGAGATTGCAATAATCTCTCACTCCAAACTCCCTCTTCATAGGCCACATACGAAGATTTATTTTCACATAAGGAAATGCCCCGCTAGAAGACAACTGTTTGTAAGTCCTGAACTGTGCCAGAACACCATCCCTGGGACGTCAACGACGCGAATCACCGATGCTGTTGCGTGTTGACGACCCTGAATCGTGTCAGGACGCCAGCCCTGGGACTTCAACACCGCGAATCAACGTAACTGCTGCGCCCGGACAAGGCGGCATCGTGTCATAACCGTACGTCTGGGATGTTAAGCACGGGAACCTTTCCACCCGCTGAAAACTCTCAAACCACGCTACGGCGATAATTAACCACATTCGGAAAGCTGCCCGCCCCCCACCCGAGAAACTCTCGCAAGCGAAACTCCTGCGTGTGCGGCGTTAACGCGAGAGCCACATTTCGAACCAGAGCCACGCGCGCGCTTCGCGCGCTTAGGTTCTAGTATGCACCCGCCGTTGACACATTCACAGCTGTATGCATGCACGCACACATCCCAACATGAATTGGCCGTGACATGAAACAGAACACGAACGCGGACTGAACATTACCGTCAGAGGTGCGCCAAAAGCCGTACTGAAGCCGAGCTTATATCTTGTCACAAGACCCCGAAGCTTGGCATCGGCTACGGTGTTGACGACAAAAGTGCACCACCAGAACATGAATATGAGCATCCAGGTTTGGGCTTCCACACTCCGACTCCAACACCAACCTCAGCGCCACTAGAACCTCATCGCTCGAACGTTGCCGATCAAGACTTCGTGGATCCTTCGACGACCTGAACGACGACAACCTCGACGTCAACCCCGAAGACGACCTGCCACCCGCGGATCTCCCAGAGGATACCACGCCAACTCCCGCCGCGAGGACATCCACTACCGTCGCTCAGGAGACAAGGAGCA
The DNA here is from genome assembly GCA_963575745.1 of Prorocentrum cordatum. Classification (NCBI taxonomy): domain Eukaryota; class Dinophyceae; order Prorocentrales; family Prorocentraceae; genus Prorocentrum; species Prorocentrum cordatum. The sequence goes on from CAUYUJ010016915.1 coordinate 893,298, forward strand.
CGAGATGGACACGGTAATCTTCTGACGCCCACTTCGACCTCATTCGAGCTCGCGAAGAGCTTGTTAATGTGATAATCCGATCTCCTCAAGTTGGCCAACGCCCGACCAAGTCGAGTATCACGGAGGGGGTCTTGCTTGATACGTCGAATGGGAAATGGGAGATGCTTTACCAACGTACCGCACACCTATCAGACGCTCTCTGGGAAAGGTTGGTATGCGATTCGCATAGTTACGGGAATTCAGACGAACAATATGATATACCGTTTTCTGTACACTGGCATGGTTTTCTGAAATTTCGGAGGAGGAGGCTATGCTAGTACAACTACGTGTAAGACGGCCCATGAGAAAATCCAGGGCCTCGAACGTATGCGAGTTGCACAACATGGCGACTGCATGAATGTGCCCTCTTGCTGGCGAACCACTTGTCCAATCCGAGGCCATGGCCCGCGAGGATTGGCAGGACTTCGCGTACCAGCGTCTACCCAACAGGGGTAGATAAGATACCCATGGACAACAAGTTCGAGGCCTCTATCTGCAATCACGGGGGACTCCAAGGATCCTGTGAGACGCCTCGATAACTCGTAGGACGATGCGATAAATGCTACAACAAAATCCACGAGGCCATCGGGACCCCCATCTACATTCACAACGCCTTTGGGACCCCTGCCCTAGATTGCCCCGTGATAAGTTTCGCAAATGATTCAGTTAATCGCTTCGCTCATTCCGCCGGCCCTGGAGCGCTATTTGGGGCCTCTTGGGGCCGTCTTGGGGGCCTCTTGAGGGCTTCTTGGGAGCGTCTTGGGGCTCCTTGGCGGCGTCTTGACCTCCCCTGGGGCCTCTTGGGGGGCTCTGGAGAGCCCCTTGGGGCGGGAGGGGGGGGTAGTCGATTGCAGGCCCCCACTCGGAGGCCACGATCCTCGTGAGGGGTGGCGAAAAATAGCCTCCCCTCTGGGGATCAGGGAGTGAGTGACTCGAGCGAGCAGCTAACTATTCGACGTTCTGCTTGAAGTGGGCCTGTCGGTGTGGTGACGTCGCTCGAGGCGGGGCGGCATCCCCGCTCACTCCTCTCGCGTGGCCCGCCGGTGCGACGAGGGGCGCTCGCGGGCTGCACCCTCCTGCTGCCTGTAGACTTAAGCCCACGGGCAGGATTGCTGTGGATGCCACGACACTGGACACCCTAACAGTCCGATCCTCGAAGTAAAGATATGTTTAAAACGTCGGCAAAATGTCCTGACAATGTTTAAAACAGGTTTTTTATATTGTAAAGCAGGTTTCACACATGTTCTAGACATCTGGAGATCATTTGGCAACATGCTTCCTCTCCACTGATCGTCCTCCACAACAGTCTTGCCCAACCACCTTGGGTCACGCTTGTGGAGAGGAGGGCACGGTGCAGGCGGGGCCTCGGTCCCCTGGGCCCTGAGCGGAGTCTCGCCTCTGGCCTCGGTGCCCTGCGTGATTTCTTCGCCCGCGGCCTGGGCTGAGCCGATGGCACGCCGCGATGTCCGACGGACCACTGGTGGACACATGTCTGTTTCAGGTAGGGCGCTCACGGTGCGCGTCCACCATCGTTGGCCGAACTGTTGGCCCCGTGTTCAGGCCCTCATGGGATCGCTGACAAAAATTCCTCCTCCTCCTCCTCCTCCTCCTCCTCCTCCTCCTCCTCCTCCTCTTGTAGATCCTGCTCCTTCCTCCTTCCGTCTTCTTCCCTATCATCCCCCTCATCCTCCTCCTTCGATCTGTCGCCCCCCCCCCATCCACTCCTCCTCTCTCCTCCTTGGCTCCTCCTTTCCTCCTCCCCCTCCTCCCTCCTCGTCCCGCCGCCCCCTTTCTCCTGCCCTCCTCGCGCCTGAAGCCGTGGCTGGTGCTGTTGGCGAGGAGGGCGGCCCCCATGAACTTGTTGTCCTCGGCCGGGGGGTGGCGGGGCGCTTTCGGCCACGGCTCCCCCACCCCGCTGAATGAGGAGGCGAAGGAGGAATGGAGGCGGGAGAGAGGAGAGAGAGGAAGGGTGAAAGGGGAAGGGGAAGGGAGGGATGAAAAGGGAGGGACGGCAAGAGAGGAGCGAGGAGGGGGGAGCGAGAAGGGAGGAACGAGAAGGGAGGAATGAGAGAAGGGAGGTTGTTGCTGTTGTGGATCGCGCTCATTGCAGGTGAGTCAGAAGAGATCGCCTCCGTCGGACTCAGGGTCGGAGTCCATCACTAACAGTCTCGATGAGCACTCTCTCCAAGCGCCTGGACACGCGGAAGACCGCTGTCGAGCAGGCCGAATGGCTGAAGCACAGTCGCCCTCGGTCCAAACCCTGCAGCCGCATGCCAGCTCGGGGCCACCGAGGCTCGGTCGGCCGGCGGCGGCGGAGACAGAACAGCCTGGCCCGTGGCCTCCAGATCCTGACCGGGCAGTGGACCAGGGAGACGGAGCAACGGCCCCCGGTGGTCCCACGGTAATGTCGTGGATGCTATGGCAATGGACACTCTAACACTCCTATCACTGAATGAAAACATGTGTTTAAAATGTTCTAAACATGTTCCAAATATGTTCTTGCATGTGTAAAACATGCTTGAAACATGCTTCCTCTCCATTGATCGACGTCCACAACGGTAATGGGCATGACGCCCATTCTTGATGGAGGAGGAGGATGGGGAGGAGGGGGAGGAGGAGGAGAAGGAGGAAGAGGAGGAGGAGGAGGAGGAGGCAACCCAGCTGGGACTCGATGCCTGCTCTGGTTCGGCACACCTCTGGACCGAGCTCGCGGCACCTGGCCGGGCTGAAAGCCCGTGCAGGACGCACCACACCGAAGAATGAGGAGGGAAGAGGAGGAGGAGGAGGAGGAGGAGGAAAGAAGGAGTAAGAAGGAGGAGGAAAGGAGGAAAGGAGGAGGAGGAGGAGGAGGAGGAGGAGGGGGGAGGAGGAGGAGGAGGAGG
>CAUYUJ010016915.1:901218-910801 GCA_963575745.1 Prorocentrum cordatum
CAATATCTACATCATCATCGTCATTGTCATCATGCTCATCCTCATTCCCATCGTCATCGTCATTATCGTCATCATCATTACCACCATCATTATCATCAGCATGAGCATCAGCATCATAATCCCAATCATGATCATCAGCAGTGTCATCGTCATCATCGTCGTCGGCGTCGTCATCGCTTTCGCCATCACCATCACCATCATCGTCATCATTATCGTCATCATCATCAGCAGCGTCATCATCATGATCGCCGTCATAATCAACATGATCATCACCACCACCACCATCATCATCACCATCATCAACATCGTCGTCAACATCATCGTCCTCGTCAGCAAAATCGTCATCATCAGCAGCATAAGCATCAGCATCATCATCGTCATCTTCATCGTCATCGTACTCGTCAGCATCAGCAACCGCATCAGCATCAGCATTATCTGCATCATCATCATCCTCGTCAGTCATATTATCATCGGCATCATCATCATGATCGTCATCGTTTTCAGCATCCTCATCGTCATCAGCATCATCATCGTCATCGGCATCAGCGTCGTCATCAGCATCGTACTCATCATCAGCATCAGCATCAGCATCATCCCGAGCATCGTCGTCATCGTCATCATCATCATCATCATGACCGTCGTCGTCATCATCAGCATCATCATCGTCATCGCCATCGTCATCATCAGCATCATCCGTGGCATCAGCATCATCATCAGCATCACCATCGTCATCGCTGTCATCCTGATCGTCATTATCATCGTCAACGTTACCATCATCGTCGTCATCAGCAGCAGCATCAGCATTAGCAGCATCCTCATTGTCATCGTCAGCGTGACCGCCATCATCATCGACATCATCATCAGCATCAGCATTATCAGCATCAGGATCGTAATCATCATCAGCATCAGCATCATCAGCATCCTCCTCATCAGCATCAGCGTCAGCACCAGCAACACAAGCTTCATCATCATCATCGTCATCGGCATCGCCCTCATCCTCATCATCATCATCATCATCATTATCATCAGCATCAGCATCATCATAACCATCATCGTCATCAGCATCACCATCGTCATCGTCATCGTTACCATCATCGTCATCATGATGATGATGATCATCATCATCATCATCAGCAGCATCAGCATCATCGTCATCATCAGCGTAATCGCCATCGTCGTTGTTACCATTTGCACTAGCATCAACATCAGCATCATCAGCATCAGCATCAGCATCATCAGCATTATCATCATCAGCATCAGCATCGTCATCATCATCATCAGCAGCATCATCATCGTCATCGTCATCATCAGCAGGATCATCATCATTCCTCACCCCTACCGACTACGGCGCGGCGTCCGCGTCTGCGCGGTTGCAGTTGCGCTTGTGTACGCCCACCTCACTTGCTCGCGCCGCCCCCCCTGGCCGCCCTCCAGGCCGGGTGTTCCCGCGGGCCGGCCCCCCCGCGAGCAACGGACGACGGGGGACTTCGCTCCCCCCCTCCTCCTCCTCCTCCTCCTCCCCCTCCTCCTCCTCCTCTTCCTCCTCCTCCTCCTCCTCTTTTCCTCCTCCTCCTCCTCCTCCTCCTCCTCCACTTCTTTTCCTCCTCCTCCTCCTTCTCTTCCCTCCTCCCCACCTCCTCCCCCTCCTCCCCCTCCTCCTCCTCCTCCTCCTCCTCCTCCTCCTCCTCCTCCAACTCCTCCGCCGACAAGTGCTCCCGGGCCAGGCCCCTGCGAGCAGCCGGACGACCACGGGCACTCGGGGGGGGCAGGATCGAGGGCCCAGGTCCTCTCCGATGTCGACTTCGGCCCTCGGTTAAGGGCCCCTAGATGGTAAGGCCTCGGGCTGGGCACAGGCATCACCACCAGGTAGCCCCAGCTGGCCTCAACAGGCCCCCGAGAAGACTGGGGCGGTCTCCGCACCTTGGCGCCGCCGCCGGCGGCACCCCTCGTGCTCTCTGCGCCCTCGGGTTGAAGTGTTGAGACAGCCCTGGACTACGCCGTGGCCTGTTGAGGCCAGCAGGGACTACCCAGTGGGGGGCTGTCTGTGCGCCACCCGGAGCTTTACCATCTCCGACGTCGACTGCGGCCATTTTTGGGAGCCTTCGTAGAGGCCTCACAGATGGGGTTGGAGTAGACGAGGTAGGAGGATCTCGCCGCATCACCGATGCGTCGTCGATGCGTCATCGATGCATCGACGATGCATTGGCGATGCATGGGCGATGCGTGGGCGACGCCTGCGATACAGTGGCGACGTGGGCGTGGAGAAGGTCGGGCTCCACATCGAGCCGCAACGGCGATGCATCGGCAATGCTGCGCGATCCTCCGACCCCGTCTACTCCGATCCCATCCGGTAGGCCTAGAAGAATACTCCCAGCCTGGCTTCCGCGAGCAGCAGACGACTGGAGGCACTGGCGCGTCGGGGTCAAGTCCCCGTCTGGCCGAGAGAAGCCTCACCATTTCCGACGTCGACCTCGGCTCTTGTTGGGGGCCTTCGGAGACCCCCAAGATGCTCCCGCGAGCAGCGGACGAGCTCTCTGCCGCAGCAGACACCCCAAGCAAATGCTGGAGCCAAGCCCGCGCGAGCGGCCTCGTGCACGTGCAGGGGTGGAGAAGCCCCAAAGGCCAGGAGGAGGAGGATTAGGCGCGAGGAGGAAGAGAAGGGCACGCGGTTGGAAACGACGGCGCCGTCGGAAACGAGGGCACCCGCGACAACAGTGGGCACCTTCGGTGTTTTTCTTGTTTGTAACTCCACTTCGCCCGCTTCTCGTCGTCCTCCTCCTTTTCCCCTCCCGCTCCTCTCTTGATTCCTGCTTCACAGTCATGATGCGCACCGTTTTTCTGCGCCACAGTCGAGCGGGTGTCCTTTGGACTTCCACGAAGTGCTGCCAATCGTGCACTCTTCTGCCCACGCGTCCTTCCAGATGCTCGGCCCAGCCAGCCAGCCAGGAAGAGAACGAGGAGGAGGAGGAGGAGGAGGAGGAGGAGGAGGAGGCGCGAGGAGGAGGAGGAGGAGGAGGAGGAGGAGGAGGAGGAGGCGCGAGGAGGAGGAGGAGGAGGAGAGGAGGAGGAGAGAGGAGGCGCGAGGGAGGAGGAGGCGCGAGAGGAGGAGAGAGGAGGAGGAAGGAGGAGGAGGAGGAGGAGGAGGAGGAGGAGGAGGAGGCGCGAGGAGGAGAAGGCGGCGCGGCAAGGAGCGAACAACTGGGGGGCACCAGCACGCCTGGTTGAGTCGACGTCAGGCCGAAAGAGGCCCCGGGAGGCCCCCCTCGCCCCGCGGGCGCTGTGGCAGAGGGCGCGCGGGGCACCACACGGCAACAGAGCGCGCGCGCACGAGAGGATCGGCGAGAGGATGCGCGAGAGGCTCGGCAAGAAGGAGGAGGAGGAGGAGGAGGCGGAGGAGGAGGAGGGAGGAGGAGGAGGAGGAGGAGGAGGAGGAGGAGGAGGAGGAGGAGGAGGGATCGGCGGGAATATCGGCGGGAGGCTCGGCGGGAGGCTCGGCGGGAGGCTCGGCGGGAGGATCGCCGGGACGCTCAAGATAGAGGGACGAAGCTCCTGAGAGGGCGACAGAGGATGTGGCCAATGTCGTGTCGCGACGGCTCTGGCAGTGGTCTCGGGCACCGCGCGGATCGTTCAACCTTGAACGATCGGCGGCTTTCCGATCACCGGATCGTTCCCATGTTGGCCGATCCTGATCCACTGGTGGCCTTTGACCTTGACCGGCCGCGGCGGTGCCGCCGCGCGTCGACACGACCCGCACCTACAGCACCCGAGAGGACGGAAGAGGGCTCGAGCGGCAGGACAGAACGATCGAATCTACAACCTCCTTGACGTCTTCGGCCCGTTCTTGGCATCCAGGGGGTCTCTGGAGAGACCCCCGGGGACTCCCGAAGGGCCTCCCGAGGCTGGGATCGACGGAGGCGGAGGGGGAAGCAGAGTAGGGGCGGGGGTTTTCCTCCCCCCTGCTCCTCTTCCTCCCCCCCACTCGCCCTCCCAGCCCCCCCTCCCCCTCCTCCCCCCCTTTCCTATCCTCCCTTCCCCACCCTCACCCTCCCCGTCCTCCGATTTGAATCTCCCACCGTGTGCGTTACCTCCTGGGCTGTTCAGAGAGGAGGTGAAGCTATCCACCACGGAGGCGATCAGCATGTACCGCAACATGATCAGACGCATCGCCGACGACCGTGCCAAGTCCAAGCTAGAGAAGCAAAAGGAACAAGATAAGCAACAAGCCCGAATTAAGACCCTGATGGAGACGCCGCCGGCCACGAGATTCGCATCAGCCGTAAAGCAGGTCATGAAGGCCACCGAGACCCCGTCTCTGGACTGGGCGGCCTACCAGACTGGCACCCAGGCGGCGGATTGCGTGCAGAACGTTCCAGGCAAGCGCACGTTCACGAAGTCCGAGTTGAGCACGAGGAAGGGTGATCGGAATCAAGCCCCTCGGAAGCCAAAAAACGGACGAGCCCCAGGTTCCAATGGGACCTGGGGCAAGAAGGACAACCTTGCCACCCCTTCGATCCACGCAGAGAACGGCAAAGGCAAGGGGAAAGGCAAAGGCAAGGGAAAAGGCAAAGGCGACGTTTCACAAGAAGTTCAGATTCACTCCTAAAGCTCTTCCTCAACTTTCCCAGGTGTCCAAAATGCTGCAGCAGGCGAGGCAAAAACTGTTGTGGCATTGGCATTTCAGGGGCCAGGAGAGGCCCGACAAGTTCAGAGTAAAATCTACGAGGACCTCAGTGGCTCCATTTCCCCACTTGGTTCCACCCGAGTTGGACAGCATGCTCAAGGGCATGCGGCACTATGTATTCTAAGGTTGCGAGCGTGAGCTCCAGAAGCAATATGCAGTCCGCAAGCGGTCAAACATGTATGGATTAGTTCGTCTCGCCGTTCGTCAACTTCGTGATCTAGAGTGGGTCCCTGTGGTGTCCGACAAGGATGGAGGTTTCGCACTGGTGAGGAAGACTGACCTCATTGAAGCGCACAGGAGCGCCCTGGCGGGCACCAGCTACGAAGAGATTTCCCCGCTCCAACTTCATTGGAAAAACATCACATCTGAGTATTGCGACATCGTCAAGCAAGTTTCGGAAGACGACCCCACGGTGGATGGCCCGTCTCTCTTGCAATCCCTGGAAGGTGGGGAACGGAAGGTCACAGCCACTCTTGGGGAGACGCTGAAGACGCACAAAGCGCCCGGCGAGGTTGCATTCAGGATCCTGCACACTCGCAGGCATCATTCGTTTCGTGGCCTCGGTGCGTGGCTATCGAAAACGATCAGGGACCAATTAAAGCACAAACCGTACATATTGTCGAGCACAGAACAATTGATCGAGGTTTTGAACAAGACCACGTTCGCTGCGAATGTTGCCTTTCTCAGGTTCGACGTGCGGGACTTCTTCATGTCTGGCGACCCGTCCACACTTGTGTCAGGTGCAACTCGAGTGGCGCCCCCTCATCTGAAGTCTGCTGCTCGGCGCGTGTCCGAGTTCCTCTTAGATCACCAATACATCAGAAGCGATTTCTTCCCCGACCAGCTCTGGAAAGTCATCGTTGGATCCGGCATGGGAATGAATTACTCTGGCGATCTATCAGACGCAGGGTTTACGATAGTCTTGAAAGAGGCCGTGTCGATAGCAGCTCCTGGCTGGCCGAGCACGGCATTCTCTTGTACTGCCGCTACAAAGACGACATCCTCATCATCGCCGAGGGGGTGATGCGGAGCTATTGGCAGTGCTACCAGTGGCTAGTGCAGAATGACACGTGCTTCAGGTGCAAACTAGAAGGGAATTCGTTCCGTGGGGTTGATTTTCTCGACATCCACATTTTCAAGGGCCCCAGGTTTCAAAAGCATGGCCTTTTGGATTACAAGCCCATCTGGAAACCCACTAGCTTAGGAGTTCCTCTATCGTGTAATTCATCACATCCCATGTCTGTACACGTGGCGTGGCCGCAAGCCGAGCTTGCGAGGCTAGACAGACATTCTTCGAGCACGGCCATCAGCGCCGAGGCCCGCGGGGTGTTCCTCGACAGGCTTTCGCGATTCGGTTTCCCGAGAGCGTACGTCAACAATATCAGCACGTGGTCGCCCAAACCCGACAGAGAGCGCCGGCCCAATGAGGCCAGGTGCTGGAAAATGTGGGTAAGGTGCCCTTTTGACCCCGTGTGGGCCCGCGTGGGGATTTCAAGATTGTTCCAGGATTTTCTCAGCAATCCCCTGGCACAGGACACATGCAAGAGGTTTTTCGGCAAGGTTCCCGAAATCCGTCCAGCATGGGTGGCATCGTCCCCACCGTTTGTCCAAGTTGTGCAGCATGCTGCAAGTTAATGGAGGTTGGTTGGGTGCGGCGGAGGCTGTATCTATTTATCTGCAATGCCAGGCAGGCGACGATACGAATTCACCGGCGGGTTGTTGAGCTAATTTGCCAAATCCGTCGTAACACTTTGGCGTCTTGCCCTGGTTTTCAGACTCCCCCCATGCCCGGCAGTAGGCATCTTGGATCAGGGTGGCGCTTACCGCGCCCCAGGCCCAGCAGCTTAGCATAGCGTCTGACTGCTGCTTTCCAGTAGTTCTGGAGAGACCCGAGTCCAGTGGAGAAACATTCACATCTCGTTTGATCTCGTTGAATCAATTCTCAGAGGATCGGCGAGAGGATGCGCGAGAGGCTCGGCAAGAAGGAGGAGGAGGAGGAGGCGGAGGAGGAGGAGGGAGGAGGAGGAGGAGGAGGAGGGATCGGCGGGAATATCAGCGGGAGGCTCGGCGGGAGGCTCGGCGGGAGGATCGCCAGGACGCTCAAGATAGAGGGACGAAGCTCCTGAGAGGGCGACAGAGGATGTGGCCAATGTCGTGTCGCGACGGCTCTGGCAGTGGTCTCGGGCACCGCGCGGATCGTTCAACCTTGAACGATCGGCGGCTTTCCGATCACCGGATCGTTCCCATGTTGGCCGATCCTGATCCACTGGTGGCCTTTGACCTTGACCGGCCGCGGCGGTGCCGCCGCGCGTCGACACGACCCGCACCTACAGCACCCGAGAGGACGGAAGAGGGCTCGAGCGGCAGGACAGAACGATCGAATCTACAACCTCCTTGACGTCTTCGGCCCGTTCTTGGCATCCAGGGGGTCTCTGGAGAGACCCCCGGGGACTCCCGAAGGGCCTCCCGAGGCTGGGATCGACGGAGGCGGAGGGGGAAGCAGAGTAGGGGCGGGGGTTCTCCTCCCCCTGCTCCTCTTCCTCCCCCCCACTCGCCCTCCAGCCCCCCTCCCCCTCCTCCCCCCCTTTCCTATCCTCCCTTCCCCACCCTCACCCTCCCCGTCCTCCTCGTGTTCCTGCTCCTCCTGCTCCTCCTGCTCCTCCTGCTCCTCCTGCTCCTCCTGCTCCTCCTCCTCCTCCTCCTCCTCATCCTCCTCCTCATCCCTCCATGTGAATACTACTCTCCTCTCCCTGGATCCAGCCCGAATGGTGCAGTGTTTTTCCGCATATTCTATCTTAACGTGTGTAGGATTCGAAAGCAATATTCCTCAGGTTTGCTCTGTCGAAACGTTCTTGCTGCTTCGAAATGGTGCTCTCGCTGCAGCGCTGGCTCCATTATCGGATCGACGCCTTGCTCCCGCCGTTCGCGGTGGCGCTCTCGCAATAGGGCGGCCCACAACTCGGGATCTGAGTCGAGCCTCGTCGTTGTCGCCCAGCTCCTTTCACCTCCTCCATCCCTGGCCCTCCTGCTCATCCGGCTCCTGCTCCTACTGTTCCTTCTCGTCCTCCTCCTCCTCCTCCTCCTCCTCCTCCTCCTCCTCCTCATCCTCCTCATCCTCCTCCTCCTCGCGCCTCCTCCTCTCAAATACGTGCACAGCTCCCCTTTGATGACTGCGCATACCACGGTTGTGTCCTTTCGGGGGTTCCATGTTCATGAGGACATCAGTCGGCAGACATATAGAGAAAACCTCAGAGCAGTGGGAGAGGCTGCGCAGGAGAGATGGGATGTCAGATGTGGTGCGAGCGCGATCAGCTTGCTCTCTCCACCCTCTCGCCTCCTCCGCCAGCGAGGCCGATCCTCGTGGGCCGAGCCGCGGCCACCGTGGTCCCGATGCTGATCGTGGTGCTCGGCCGGATCCAGTCACTGATCGCGGCCGTGACACGGGCCCTGTCCCGATCCTGATGCCGATCCTGGTCGTAATCCTGGTCGCTCTCCTGGTCCTGCCCTCCGATGCTAACGGCCCAAACAGTCCCATCGCTGATCAGCGCGAAAGCAAGCCCTGTCTGAAGCCCAGACCGGCCGCGATGAGGACGACGAGGGCGAAGACGATGACAGAGAGGAGGAAGAGGCGGAGGAGGAGGAGGAGGAAAGCAAGAGCAGGCCCTGTGTCTGAAGCCCAGATCGACCTCGATGCGGACGAGGACGAACAGGAGGACAGAGAGGAAGGTGTGGTGGAGGAGGCCGAGGACGAGGAGGTGGAGGAGGAGGACAGAGGAAGTGGAAGGGGACGAGGAGGAGGAGGACAGAGAGGAAGGGGACGACAGAGAAGAAGGGGAGCAGGAGGCCCGAGAGGAAGGGGAAAGAGGAGGACAGAGAGAAAGCGGAGGAGGAGGAGTACAAAGAGGAAGAAGAGGAGTAACATAATACTACAAATGCCACAAATCACAATATCAATAATAATAACAAACTGAAACTGGTAATAATAACGATGCAAATAATAATCATACTACTGCAAATGCTACGAATAGTGATGATGTTAATGGCCATACTAATAGGTGGTAACAATGTTCCTAATAATACTATTGTTAATAATGTACTAATAACAATAACAGCAATAATAATGAAAGTGATAACAATAACACTGCTAATCATATTACTCATGAAAATACGAATAATAATAATAATAATAATAATAATACGAATAATAATAAGAAGAAGAAGCATCATCATCATCATCATCAGCAGCAGCATCATCATCATCATCATCAGCATCATCATCATCATTAACAACAGCATCAGCATCAGCAGCAGCATCATCAGCATACGAATAATACGAGAGAGAGATAGAACAAATATATATATATATATATATATATAAAAACAAAAAACTAATAATGCTGATACCAACACTAGGAAGCCTAAACATACGAATAATGATACGAGTACACATAATAATCATGAGGCTAATACGAATAACGATCGCAATTCCAATACTACTACGAATCATAATAGTACGCACAATGATGAGACGATGGAGAAGAAAAAAAGATGAGGACGAGAAGGACTAGGGTCCAGGGATGCTGACGAGCAGCAGCAGCAGCAGCAGCAGCAGCAGCAGCAGGAAACTCCTCAGCAATGTGCGATCGGGGCTCCGAACGGGGGCCGCCGCCGAGGGTCCCGCAGCCGGCGTCGAGCAGAACTCGTTGGGGGTGATCGCCTGATGGGCGCCCTCTCACAGAAGGGAAGGAGGATGGTGATGATGGTGATGGTGATGGTGATGGTGATGATGATGAGGATGCGGAGAATGAGGAGGATGAGGAGAATGGAAAGAGCGCCTTCTGTGGTCGCTTGGGGGGGGAAGGGTGGGTTTGCCCCCCGCCCCCGCCACCCCCCCCTCTCCCT
>CAUYUJ010016915.1:910901-926066 GCA_963575745.1 Prorocentrum cordatum
AGTAGGAGTAGGAGTAGGAGTAGTAGTATCAGTAGTAGTAGTCGTAGTGTTGTTATTCGTAGTAATCGTAGTAGTAGTAGTAGTAGTAGTAGTAGTAGTAGTAGTAGTAGTAGTAGTAGTAGTGGTAGTAGTAGTAGTAGTAGTAGTAGTAGTAGTGGTAGTAGTAGTAGTAGTAGTAGTAGTAGTACCGGTGGTGGTGGTAATACAAGTAGTAGTAGTAGTAGTAGTAGTAGTAGTAGCAATAGTAGCAGTAGAAATTGTATTTTTCCTCCTCCTCGTCCGTTCCCCTCCTCTTCCTCCAATCTTTGGTTATAAATACGTTTTCCCTGCCGCACTCCGAGGTTACTGTTTAAAGCGGGCCTGGCGGTTCGCCCGATAATTCCGCACCACGTATAACCCTGAAATTGAAAAACGGCAACCGTTTCATATATGGGGGGGCGGGTCGATGTCAGAATATATGCTTCGCCGTAGCGCCGCGCGCATTCATTTAGAAATGTGCAAGAACTTCGCGTTTTGAGGGCGACCCATTTTCAAAGTGCGGCTTTCGCTATAGCGCCGCGCACATTCGTTTGACAACACTTGTACGGGTTTCGCGGACTGAAAGCGGGTCGTGTTCAAAATGCGGTTCTCGTCTTAGCGCTGCGCGCTTTCTTGTAAACAGGTGCAAAAGCTTCACGTATTGACGGCGGTTATTTTTTCAAAATGTGGTTATCGCTTTAGCGCCGCGCACATTCGCTTCTAAAACTTGCAAGAACTTCAGTGATTCCCATTGTCAGCGTACCACAAACATTGTTTCGGAAGGACTCAGGATTATGAGGGCGCAACCACTACGTTCATTCGCGGCGTTGGCGTCCTAAGAATTAGCGTTTTGGCACGGTTCAAGACCGTCAAGACGAAACAGTCAGGTTGATCCGTGGCGTTGGATTTCCGAAACCAATGTTTCGGCACGCTTCAAGGTTTGCAACGAGGCAGTTCCCTTAGTGGAAATAAACCGTTGCAGGGGCCTGCGAAGAGGGAGCTTGGAGGCATGCTTTATGCCAACATCGTTGATGACTCTTGGGTTTGCACTGGTCTTCCTCCTCGTCCTCCTCCGCCTCACCCCCCCTCCACCTCCTCCTACTACTACTTCTCCTCGTCCACGGATCGCGGCACGGGCGCCCGCATAGGCATCATGCGCGCGCCTTGCACTTTAGGGCGCATTTCTTTTCGTCGCGCGCGACATGGCCAAGCCTCGGGGAAACGACGACATTGGCAATTTCTCTTGCACATGCCGCTGCAGTAATGCGCCTGCCAACTGCGCGCCGTGAAACCAAGGCCCTCGCAATCTGCGCGCGTCAATTCTCTTCCCAGCCGTTTTGCCGCATCGGCCACTCCCTTCGCGGTTGCGCCGCGGTTGCTACGAGCCCCGCGCACTACTCTGGCCCCTGTATTCTTCCGATAGTGTGCCACTTGTTCGCTCGAGTTGTTCGTGCCCGAGAAGAAGAAGAAGAAGAAGGAATAACAAAAAAAAGAGAAATCACAACAAAACAAAACAACAAAAAAAACAACAACAAAAACAACAACAACAAACAACTAACAGGGAGAGACAACAAAAAAAAAAAAAAAAAAAAAAAAAAAAAAAAAAAAACGCGCGTCGCGCAACTTGGCGGTTCCGATTATACCCCCCCCCTTCCCCTCGCGATTCGCCGCCGCGCAATTCGCCGCCCAGACTGCCTCGTCTTTCTCATTTGCGCGCGCCCGACGCAGCCTGCCCCCGCGCCTGTTTCCTCCTCTCTGTCCCGACGCTTCCGCCACTTCTACGAACGGCGCAAAATAAGTCGCATCCGAGCTCCGCGCGCGGATCGCGATTTCCCCCCACTTCGCAGCGCCAGCGCGCGACTTCTGCTGCGCTTTCCGGTCAGCGAATTTCCCGCAATATATCGCCCGGGCACGCGCGCGCTCGCGCGCGTCGCCGACGCCCTCGACGCCCCCGCGCCCGCCGCCCAGCGACGCCCCTGAACCGCCCACCCCTCGCGTTCGTCGCCCACGCCGCGCGCGTCGCGCGCCGCTCCTCGCTCGCGCTCTTCATCTCCGCCGCGCAGCCCTTACAGAAGGCCAGCCTCTCCTCTGGAACCGCATTGCGCGAGAGCCTCCTGCGCCAGTTTCGCCCCCCGCCCCCCCCGCTCGCGCGCTCCTCGGATAACCTCCTGCAGCTTGTTCGCGCCAACCATCTCGCCTGCATCGCGGGCCCCGCCATCGATTGGCCGGAAGATCGACGGGCCCCCCCGCCGTCGCGCCTGCGCTACGGCAGCGCGACTCGACGTCCAACTCACGTCGCATCCTCGCTCAGCATCCGCTCTGACTGCGCCCGCCGTTCGCCCCTGCACGGCGCGCGCCGCGACTGCCCGACACGGCGCGACCACGAGCTGCGCGCGCTTCGCGCCCGACGCCGGCCGCCTCTGACGCTCGCCCAAGGACCGCCGGCGCCCCTTCGATGGAAAAATTGGACGCGGCCCCGGCGCCCGACCTGGCAGGCGCCATTCCTTCGCGCAAAAAAATCTAGAGCAATCATTTTGATCAAATGCAACAACACCCCCTCCTCTGCGTCTCCCATGAGCTCGCCCTCGCGCAACGCCCATCCATGGATCGTCGCTACGAGCTCCCGCTGAAGCTTCTTCCTCGACCGACCCAGGTGGCCCCCTGGCGCCGCGGGCATGTCCTTTGCCGGCGGGCCCAGCGCGCTTGCGCGCGCCTTCTCGCGGCGCCCCAACCGGGGCATTGTGCCCCCCGCCGCGCGCCGTCTCTGCCCCCCCCCGTGGCTGGGGCGGTCTCTTGCTGCGACCCATGGACGCTGCCTCCTCGCCCCGTCGCCCGCCGCGCTGCTCTCTGCTTCCCCGCGTGGCGCCGGGCGCCCTGATTGTTATAAATCGCGGCGGCCCTTTCAATCTTCTCTCTTCTCGAAACCGCGCGTCGTCAGGCGACGCCGCAACGGGCCCCCTCCTCTCTCGCTCGGCCTCGCGCGCCCCGCGCCCCAGCTCAACCCGCTATTTTCGGCGATTGCCCCTGCGTCTCCTCGACGGCGCGCGCCCCCGCGCAGCGCTGCGCCGTTCGCCCGCGACCCCCGCCGCGCCCGTCGGCCTCCTACGCGCGAAGCTTTGCGCGCGCCCCGCTGGCGCGCAACGCCTGCCCTCATCTTGCGCTCCAAGGAACCAATCGTCTTGGCACTCCCCGCTCTTGCACTCTGTCAACTCCGCCATCCCTCGCACTGCCCCTTCGCCTCCAACTCCCCAGAGAACGCGCCGCCCGCGGCCCTCCGCGGCACCCGGCGCGCACTTCCTTGCATTCTTCGAGTGCGACAAGGGCAGCGCGGCGATTGCTGCCCCCCGCGACGGCTGATCCAATGCGTAGCTCTCCGCAGAGCAGCGCGGTCGCGCCCCCGAGCGGCCCGCCCACGCCGCCCTCTCAACTTTCGCGTCGCTCGCCGCTGGCGCGCGCGACTGCAGGCGCGAGTCGAACGCCGCAAAGAAGTTCGCGCACTCCATGCTCACCTCGTCGAGAACCGGCCATTTCCACTTAGACGTTCGCTGCGCGGCCAAGTCATTCCCCGCCCTCTCTCTCGCCCTTGGGCCCCCATCGCCCCTGGCGCTCGGCCCCCTCGTCTCGTTCGCGCCAGTGCCAAACGCGCTGCGGATCGCACACGGTGGCTGACGCGCTCGGGGCCCGCGGCGCTGCCGCCCGAAAATTCACGACGCGCGCCCGCCCCATCTCCTCCTCGAGCAGTCCTTTTCTGGATCTTGTGAATGACGTAGCTCTCCCCAGTCCCTGGGCCGCCGTGGAGCGCCCGCGCAAGGGGCCGCATGTCGGCGCGCATCTCGCCAGCCTCATCCCCTCTCGCAGAAGCCGAAAACTCCCGCGCCAGAGCCCGGCCACCCACCTTCTCCACGATGCTGCGCCGCCTGGCCGTCAGACCGCCATCGGCAAGCGCATTTCCCCACCTCCGCACGCTGGGCGCCGCTGCCATCTTTCCCACCGCCACCTCCAGGGCGCCCTCCGCTCACCCTGCGCCGAGCGCCGAGTACTTCTTGGGCTCTGGACGCCGCGGCCGAAGCCTGCGCCCAATTCGCTGCGGCGTCGCCCCGCAACAACGCCCCGCCCCCTGCGCGCCCCTTTCGCCCCCCGCTCTTCCGGCTCATGTCCTCGCCCCGCGCGGCGCCCCCCCCCTGCCGTCGCCCCCGCGGCCCCTCTCTCGCTCGCCCTCCGAGACTGCAATCATTCGCTCGCCCCCCCCCCCCCCGGGCGCCACCACAACGCGCGTCTGCCGCCCCGCGGCCGCGCCCGCACTTCCCAGGCCCACCTCTTCGTCGCCGCGCAGCTCGCCCTCGCGCTCGGCGGGGTCTTCATCGGCGACTGGTCGCAGATGCACGACCCCCGCGAAATTATGGGCGCGCCTCTTCGTCTCCTCACACGGCGCGCCCCCCATTCCGCCGACGCTTCGCCTACGACCCAAGCGCCCCGCGAAATTTTTGCCGGCGCGGCGCCCCGCAATCGACGGCGCCGCGCGGCGCGTCTGCAGGAACCCGTTCCCATCCACTCCCCCCGCCCCGCCGGCCGCGGCGCCCCGCGAACGCTCGGGGCCCTCGGGCGCCCGTTCCGCGCGAGCGCCCTCGCGCGCGCCTCAAATATTCCACCTGCGGAACATCCGGAAATTGAACCCGCAAACAACTCCCACCTCCCGTGGCCGCGCAATCCACTCCAGCCCCCCACTGCGCCCGCACTCCGCCCCGCATTCGCCGAATTCCACTTTCTCGCAGTCTGCCTCGGCAACCTTTTGGACCCCAGACGGCGTCAACATCGCCGGGTGCTCGTCGCCGGCGGCGGCCGACATCTCCGCGCCGCCGCGCGCAAACGCCGCCAGTTCCACGTGCCAGCGTCGCAAGAACTCGCGCGGCCACAAACGCTAGGCGCTCCTGGCTCGCCCGCGGGGCGCGCGACGCACAAGTGCGCGAGACTCTTCGACGCGATTCTCACGCTCTGGACTGCCCGTCCAGGGGCGCGCGTTCTCCGTCCGCGCGCGACCGCTCGGCCACGAGGGCCGCTTCTGCCCTCCAAGATCATGGCTGTCTTCTCGGTCTCGACGTCCCCGGCGGCGGTCGGGTCTCCCGGGTCTCCGCACTCGCGCAGGCCACCGCCCCGGCACCTCCAGGCGCCCCCCCTGGCACTTGCACCCCTTGCTGCATGTCCGCCATCTCTTTGCCCACCATCTCTTGATTCCCCCTGGCGCAGACACGGCACTGATCGATATCGTTGGGTTCGGTGGCTTCTTCGTCACGCAAGTCTTCGATGCGAGACTGAATGCTCATGAGCGTCTCCTCGGCCCCCTCTAACTTGACCTGGAGTTATGCCTGCTGCTGACGGAGTGGCCTCGTCGACTGCCCTTGTACGTAGCAATCCTCCTGTCGCGAGAGCCCGCCGACGCAAATGTTTTGACCATTCTCGCCGCGAGGGCCAAGGTGCCGAGATTGTCAAACTGCTGCCTGACTGTCAAACGAAACTGATGCTGCGCCGCGCTGGTCTCTGGTGGTGCTCGATAGCACTGTTCTGCAGAGGTCTCTCCTTAGTCATGGGGGGGGCAAACGCTGAATGTACTGTCTCACATCTCTGTCCGAAAATCGGGAGCAGATGGGCGGACGAGCATCCCTTCCTGCCCCCTTGCGGGCATGATTGACAGAGCCTATGCCTAAACCCCTTTCTTTCGCGGACAATGCGATGCCTGGATGATACCACTGACCCCAGAAACACTGCGCGTGATGCTTGACATATCGCCCATATCTCGTGCAATCCCATGTCGGAATCCATCCTCTCATCGTCAGATCCCTCACAGTCAGGCTTCTGCCACGGACCTGCTGTGCCGAACGATGCGGGGCGAGCTCTACACATGCCCTACGGAGTATCACGAGGGCCCTCGCCTGGGAGCGCTGCCCCCGAGAACTGCGATGCGCAGCCTTCTCCTCGGAGCGCGCCGTGGCCAGGGCACAGAGAGGCAACTATTGCGGGCAGGAGGCGCGACACGCTCTGGCGTGCGCGACGGGATTATGCCAAGCAGAATCCCTGCTCCTCCTCCGCCTCCGCCTCCGCCTCCGCCTCCGCCACCGCCACCGCCTCCGCCTCCGCCTCCACCGAAGCCTCCTCCCCCTCCCCCTCTTCCTCCTCCGCCTCCGCCTTCGCCTCAGACTCCGCCTCCGCCTCTGCCTCCCCCAACGCCTCCGCCTTTTCTTCCTCCTCCTCCTCCTCCTCCTTTTCCCCCTCCTCCTCCTCCTCCTCCTACTCCTACTCCGCCGACGCCTCCTCCTCCTCCTCCTCCTCCTTTTCCTCCTTCTCCTTCCCCCCCATCACCCTCTCCTCCTCCTCCTGCTCTCTCCTCCTCCTCCTCCTCCTCCTCCTCCTCCTCCTCCTCCTCCTCCTCCTCCTCCTCCTCCTCCTCCTCTCTCCTCCTCCTTCCCCCCCCTATCAACCCTCTTCCTCCTCCTCCTCCTCCTACTCCTCCTCCTCCTCCTTTTTCCTCCTCCTCATCCTCCTCCTCCTCCTGTTCCTCCTCCTCCTCCTTCTCCTCTCCTGTCCTCTCCTGTCCTCTCCTGACCTCTCCTGTCCTCTCCTGTCCTCTCCTGTCCTCTCCTGTTATCTCCTGTCCTCTCCTCTCCTCTCTTGTCCTCTCCGTTCCTCTCCTGTCCTCTCCTGTCCTCTCCTCTCCTCACCCACCTCTCCTCTCGTCTCCTCTCTTTTCCTCTCCTGTCCTCTCTTCTCTTGTCGTCTCCTCTCCTCTCCTCTCCTCTTCTCCTCCCGTTCCTCCTCCTCCACTTCCTCCTCCGCTTCTTCCTTCCTTCCGTCCGTCGTTCCTTCCTTCATTCCTTCATGCATTCCGTTCGCCCTTCCTTCCGTCCTTCCTGCATTATGCCCTTACTTCCGTCCTGCATTCCTTCCTTCCGTCCTTCCTCCCTCCCTCCTCCCTGGTGAGCTCGGCGCGGTGGATCGGGGCGGGGGCTCGCGTGGACTTTGAATGCGCTGTCGCCCATGCTGACCTCGGTCTCCTGGCGGGTTTCGTGCTCGTGTTCGTATCCCGCTCCTGAGGTCCTCCTCCATACAGGCCTCGTCGACGACCTGCTTCGCATCATCAGGCGTCGTCGTCGCCCTCTCCTTCCCCATCCTCATCCACGTCCCTCCCCCTCCACCTCCTCCTCCTCCTCCTCTTCCTCCTCCTCCTCCTCCTCCTCCTCCTCCTCCTCCTCCTCCTCCTCCTCCTCCTCCTCCTCCTCCTCCCCTGCCTCCTCCTCATACCCACTCTTCCTCCTCCTCCTCCACATCCGTCTCCTCCCTATCATCATCGTCATCAGCATCACCAGCATCATCATCATCATCATCATCATCATCATCATCATCATCATCATCATCATCATCATCATCATCATCATCATCATCATCGTCATCATCATCATCAGCATCATCATCATCAGCAACAGCATCATCAGCATCATCATCATCAGAATCATCAACCTCATCATCATCAGCATCATCATCCTCAGCAGCATCAGCATCAGCATCGTTATCATCAGCAGTAACATCATCATCATCAGCATTATCAACGTCATCATCATCATCATCATCACCACCACGATTATCATCACCAGTCGTAGCATCATCATAACCATCATCATCAACATCATCATCATACTCGTCATCACCACCAGTATCATCATCAGCAGCATCATCATCATGACCAGCATCACCGGAATCAGCATCCTCATCAGCAACAGCCGCATCCTCATCATCAGCAGCATCAGCATAATCACCATTATAATCATACTTAACATAATAATCATCATCCTCCTCCTCATCATCATCATCATCGGCATCATCATCATCATCATCATCATCATCATCATCAGCATCATCATCATCATCGACATCGTCATCATCATCAACAGCATCAATAACATCACCATAATCAATATCATCACCACCACCTTCATAGCAACCATCGTCATCATCATCAACTGCAGCAGCATCCTCATCATCATCACCATCAGCATCACCATTATCATCATCATCATTATCATCATCGTCATCGTCATCATCATCGTCATCATCACCATTGTCACCACAACCACCACCATGACCAGCACCAGCATCAGCATCATCAGCAGCAGCAGCGGCATCATCATGACCATCATCATCACCACCATCATCATCACCACCATGATCAACATCAGCATCAGCATCAGCATCAGCATCAGCATTAGCATCATCAGCATCATCAGAATTATCATCATCGTATCACAATCCCATCATCCTAGTATCATCATCGTCAGCAGCAGCATTATCATCATCATCATCATCATCATCATCATCATCATCAGCATCAGCATCATCACTGTCATCATCATCGCCATCGTCGTCGTCATCGTCATCGCCATCGCCATCGCCATTGCCATCGTCGTCGCCGTCGTCATCGGCATCGTCGCCGTCACCGTCATCGCCACCACAACCACAACCATCACCAGCACCATCATCATCACCATCATCACCATCAGCAGCAGCAGCATCATCATCACCATCATCATCACCATCATCAGCATGACCATCAACATCATCAACAGCATCATCATCATAACCAGCATCATTAGTATCATCATCGTCATCATCATCATCAGCAGCAGCATCAGCATCAGCATCAGCATCATCGTCATCGTCATCGGCATCCTCATCGTCGTCATCATCAGCAGCAGCATCATCATTGACATCAACATCAGGATGATAATCATCACCATCATCAGCAACTATAGCATCATCGACATCATTAGCATCAGCATCCTCATCACTATCATCGTCATCAGCATCAGCCTCATCATCACCAGCATCGTCAGCATCACCATCATCAGCAGCCTCATCATCATCATCAGCATCATCAGTATCATCATCACCATCATCATCATCATAATCATCATCATAGTCACCACAACCACCACCATCACCAGCACCAGCATCATCATGAGCAGCATCAGCATCGTCCTCATCATCATCATCATCATCATCATCATCATCATCATCATCACCACAATTATCCTCATCGTCATCAGCAGCATCAGCACCAGCATCAGCATCAGCATAATCAGCACCATCCGAATGATCATCATATCATCGCCATCCCATTATCATAGCCATCCCATCATTATAGCAGCAGCATCAGCATCACCGTCATCGTCATAGTCTTCGTCATCTTCGTCATCATCATCATCATCACCATCATCATCATCATCATCATCATACTCATACTCATACTCATCCTCATCTGCCTCTTCCTCCTCCTCATCCTCCTCTTTCTCCTCCGCCTCCTCCTCATCGCCATCGCCATCGCCATCGTCATCGCCATCGTCATCGTCATCGTCATCGCCATCGGCATCGCCATCGCCATCGATCGCAATCGCCATCGCCATTATTTCGTCACGTCACATCAGCAGGAACAACATCGTCATCACAATTGCTACGCTCCTGCTCATCGAACTCTCTCTCTCTCTCTCTCTTCCCGCCTCGTCCGCCTCGTCCACAGCTTCCTGTAGCCCCGCCGCGTCATCCACGTCACTCTCGTCCTCATCCTCCTCCTCGTCATAATACTCGTCGCATCCACCCCCTCCCCCTCCTCCTCCTCTTCCTCCTCCTCCTCTCTCCCTCCTCACCCTTCTCCTCCTCCTCCTCCTCTCCTCCTCCTCCTCCTCCTCCTCCTCCTCCCCCCCTCCTCCTCCTCCTCCTCCTCCTCCTCCTCCTCCCCTCAGGAGGGAGAGCACGAGGGGGAGGACCACGTTGGGGGCTGCTCTCCTGCTCTGTCATTAGTGATGCGCACTCGCTGCCTGGAGTCCGCGCGCCAAGACCGCTGCACGGTTTCAGTTCGCGCCGCCCGTCAACGCGCATGCCTGATTTGGTTCTCGGCCATTGACAGCATCAGGCCTCCTCCTCCTCCTCCTCCTCCTCCTCCTCCTCCTCCTCCTCCTCCTCCTCCTCCTCCTCCTCCTCCTCCTCCTCCCCATCCCCGTACATCAATCTGAATGCCATGCGTGGCTTCCTCAGACGCGAGTGTGCCGACCGGCGCATCTTCTACCGACACGTCACCTCCACATGCTGCACTGCGCACTTTTCCGTAATGGTTCTGGACAAGTTGATCGGCCTTCTGCGCTCGGACCTTCTACGATCGTGTGCACTCCTGTTCGGCAACCTCGAAGCGCATAGATATTCGAACCTTGCCAACTTCCGACAAGCAATCGCATATTGACAGTTTCTTGCACGAAGCGCAGCCCCAGTAACATGTCTCACGTATCAGCTGGCACTGTGTTCAAAACGCACTGCAACTAAAAGCGTGAAGCTAAATCCTAGTGGAGTAGGGCGGAGGGGGAGGAGGAGGAGGAGGAGGAGGAGGAGGAGGAGGAGGCGAAGGAGTAGGAGGAGACAGAGGAAGGAGAGCGGAGAAGGAACACGTGCAAAACATTGGCACATAGGGAGTGCGGCCCTGGTTTCGCCACAGCAGAATCATGTTCCTCCGCCTCTGCGCTGGACTCAAGCTGGCGGGCGTCGCTGCTGAGATGCCGCCGATGCTCAATACATACTACTGTTGGGTTGCAAGGGAGGCGTATGCACACGGGAGTGCACACGAAAACGGCGGATCGTTCCTGGATGCCGAATTCAGCTCTGCAACCAGTACGGTGATGCATCAGTTGGGCCACGCTGCAACGCAGCGCGAGCCACAAAAGGGGGCGGCGCCCACTCCACTCGGTCACTCAATAAGGCGGGTGACGATACCAGGTCCCGAGCGTAACACTTCTTCAAGAGGCAGGAGAGGACCAGGACGGCCAGGAGGGAGAGGCGGAGGAAGGGAGGGGCGAAGGGCGAAGGAGGGGCAGAAGGAGGCCTAGAGAGGCAGAGAGGGGGCCGAGGAGGGGGAGCAGAGGATGAGCAGGAACAGGAAGTGCAGGAGGAGAAGAAGGAGCACGAGGAGCACGATGAGAAGCAGGAGCAGGAAGGGCAGGATGAGGAACACGGGGAGGAGTAGAGAGAGGAAAAGGTGAGGAGCGCTGCGAGGCGAGGAGCAGCCGCAGGGGGGACGGGGGACGGGAGGACTGCGAGCGCGCAATGACGCAGGTGAGGAGCGGAATGACGAGGACGAACGCGAGGCGCGCGAGGAGCCGGGGCGAGGACGTCGAGGGGGTCCTCGTGGCTCGTGAGAATCAGCGAGGCGCCCTGCTCCTTCACGCGCTTGCCCTGCTCCGCGAGCAGGTCGACGCCGCCGGGGTAGCCTCCACGCCCCCCCC
The DNA here is from genome assembly GCA_963575745.1 of Prorocentrum cordatum. Classification (NCBI taxonomy): domain Eukaryota; class Dinophyceae; order Prorocentrales; family Prorocentraceae; genus Prorocentrum; species Prorocentrum cordatum. Next base: position 922,232 of record CAUYUJ010016915.1, read on the forward strand.
CCCCAAGGAGGACGCCGAGCACACGCCCGCGCCGACCCTGGCCAGGCTCAGCCGGCGCCCCGGGACTTGAGTAGGGACCGACCGTCCCGGCATTCCTACAGCCCTACCGCGGGATGTTCTTAGAACCCAAAAAAACTCTAACAACCAAAGCAATGTTCTCAGAACATCAACCCAATGTGTGAAGACAAGACAGCCCCGGCCAGAAAGGTTCTCAAAACGTTTCGCGCAAGCCACAAAAGGTTTTTAGAACATTGTTTGGTGGGGCCATAGGCGAGCCAGGACGCTTCGCCACTGCTTGAAAAAGAGGGCCCAAAAGTCGGCCCGGCCAGGACCGGTGCAGGCGCCCAGTGGGCGCCCTCCAGCGCCGCCGCCACCCGCGGGCCAGGCGCGCGCCCCCTTCCCCCAAAGCCCTTCCACGCCAACGCCTGGAACTGCTCGGGCGCATTTTCAGGGCCCCACGCTCGCCCGCCGTAACATATATATATATATACACACACAAATATACATATATACATACATACATACATACATACAGACATACATACATACGCACATACATATACATATACATATGCATATACATATGCATATACATATACATATACATATACATATACATATACATATACATATACACATACATATACATATACGTATACATGTACATATACATATACATATACATATATATATATATATATATACATATACATATGCATATACATATACATATACATATACATATACATATAAATATACATATACATATACATATACACATACATATACATATACATATACATATACATATACATATACATATACATATACATATACATATACATATACATATACATATACATATACATACACAAATATATACATATACATATACATATACATATACATATACATATACATATACACATACACATACACATACACATACACATACACATACATATACATATACATATACATATACATATACATATACATACATACATACAGACATACAGACATACAGACATACAGACATACAGACATACAGACACACACATTTATATACACAAAAGAACCGTTTGCGGACTGGTTTTCGAAGATCCGTGAGGCCGTCCGCGACGCCTTTGGAACTGAATACAAAAAGACGTTTTCAGAGAACTCTCGGTGGGATGAGGCGGGGGGGATCTTCGGCAAAACGCGCGGGAAACAACCCTGGGGAGGTCCTGGGGAAAATATCCACAGAAATTGTCGTGGTTCTGGTTTTCTGGTTATCCGAAATTTTTGCCGGTTCTGAGCTGAAAAAAAAGTGTTCGCGGTTATGATGCGGGGGGGGGGGGGGCAAAAAAAAAACAAACATACAAAAAAAACTTGTCAAGTCTTTGGGGGGGAAAACCTTCCCTGGGATTGTGCTGCGTGTGCTTGCTTGTTTTAGTTAAGGCGTTTTGGTTCTGAGCTAAAATACCCCCCAAGGAATGGGGTTGCTGCATGGAAAAGCTAGAAACACAATGTTGTGTTGGTTCTCGAGCTGAAAAACCACGCAAAACATGTTTTTGTTTGCGCAATGAAAACCACCATGCGTCTTTGGTTTTACCATGGAAAGCCAATCCAAAAAAACAAAAAAAATGGGTTGTGTTTTGGTTTTTGACATGAAAACCAAAAAACCGAAGGGGAACAAACAAAAAAAACTCCCTGGCGAAATATTCCCAGGACCTACCTAAGGATTGGTGTTTGGTTGTTCGATGTTCCTTTGGTTTTTGCTGCTGTTTTTTATTATAAAAAAAGGTCCGGTCGGTTCAGAGTCGAGGGTAGTTATTTCGGTTGGCCCATTGCGTCAGGCCCCAGAGAGCATTCACTCCCCCCCCCCCCACGCACACAAACCTTTCGAGAGATCATCACATACGCATTTTCCGTAAGCTATTTTCTCAAGCTGAAAGCTTCGCGCGGCCAGAAACTCCCGATCATGGCCAGCGATCACAACTCCCGCGCCACCAACTGTGCTCGATTCTATTCCGTTGCAAAGGACCATGGCATTACGTTTGAGGAGGCAACCGTGCGGACGAAGGACAAGAAGCGCGGCCCGCTCTTGTCCCAGCCCATCGTCAAGAACCTCATGCCTGAGGACGTCGGGCCCATCCAGACGTAGCTGGGCAACCTTCCGATGATCCCCGCTGAAGGTTCGACCAAGCTCGCTCAGCAGGTGGACTTCGCGCACCCCTACGAGAGCCCGCGCCCGTACGTCGAAGAGGGCCCGCCTTAGCAAAGGATGACAAAGATGAAGGAGCTAGAGAGGATTGCCATGTCCAACTGCTACGAGAACTACCCTGACAATCTGACGCCTGCCAACAAGAGCGACCTGCCCTACACGATGCAAGCGTTCATCGCGAAGGATCCTGACAACACGCGCAGCCTGCTCAAGCTACTCACGATGGAAAGGGACAATAAGATCAAGTACAGCGATGCATTTCAGATATGTCACGGGTCGATGTACCAGAGGGACCACGGAAAGCACTTCAGGGATGGATCCAGAGCGCTGCAATATCAACTTGAACGGCTGCCAGGCCTCCAGGTGAGATACTATGCGGTTGTGGACTCGAGCGCTCCGAAGCGGGCCACGGATGTGGACTCGAAACGCAAGGGCTTCGACTACATCAAGGAGCACGGGCCGAAGAGCAACATGGACAACGCGGCCCTGGAGTTCGCAGAGATGGCCTGCGATGACCCCGAGAACCCGATCTGCGGGTGGCCGAAGACACTCGTGGAACGTTCGTGCCTCAACCACGGGAAGTCCGCGGCTGCCGCCCGCAAGCAGTCGTTCAACCACCTCACGCTCTGGGACATCAGGGGGTGGTTCTTGATGTGCGTACTGGCGCCGATCTTGGGCTCTTGGCGGACGAAGTCTTTCATTTTCCTTGGCGAATCTGGCTTCGGGAGAAGCGGCGTCGGCGTCGTCACCGTCGTCGTCGGCGTCAGCGTCGGCGTCGGCGTCGGCGGCGGCGACGGACTGTGCCGCGGCGTCGTCGTCGCCGTCGGCGACGGCGGCTTCGGCATCCGTCGGCATCGTCGTCGTCGTCGTCGTCTGCGTTTGAGTCGGTGTCGGCGTCGGCGTCGGCGTTGGCGTCGACTTCGTCGTCGGCGTCGGCGTCGGCGTCGGCGGCGTCGACGTCGGCGTCGTTGGCGTCGGCGTCGGCGTCGTCGTCGTCGGCGTCAGCGTCGGCGTCGTCATCGACGTCGGCGTCGGCGTCGGTATCGGCGTTGGCGTCGGCGTCGGCGTCGGCGTCAGCCTCGGTGTCGTCGTCATCGGCGTCGGCGGCGGCGACGACGGCGTCGGCATCGTCGTCGGCGTCGGCGTCGGCGGCGGCGACAGACTGTGCGGCGGCGTCGTCGTCGTCGCCGGCGGCGTCGGCGACGTCGGCGTCCGTAGGCGTCGTCGTCTTCGTCTGCGTCTGCGTCGGCGTCGGCGTCGGCGTCAGCGTCGGCGTCCGTCCCCTTGGGGGAGCCGTTTAGCACGACGAGCATGGACTGGCGCTTCGTGCTCTCGCCGACGTCCTGGCGGCAAGCCGCCCCGCCCCACTCTCCGCCTCTTCTCCCGCTAATGGAAAATGACTCTCTCTCCGCTTGTCCCACCTCCCTCCCCCTCCTCCTAATCCTCCTCCTCCTCCTCCTCCTGTTTCTCCTCCTCCTCCTCTTCCCTCTCCCTCTCCCTCTCCCTCCCCATTTCCATCTCCCTCCCCCTCTTTCTCTTCCTCTCCCTCTCCCTCCTCCTCATCCTCCTCCTCGTCCTCCTCCTTCTCACCTTCCTCCTCCTCCTCCTCCTCCTCCCTCCCTCCCTCCC
>CAUYUJ010016916.1:0-25000 GCA_963575745.1 Prorocentrum cordatum
GAGGAGGAGGAGGAGGAGGAGGGAGGAGGAGGATAGAGGAGGACGAGGAGGAGGACGAGGAGGAGGATAGAGGAGGAGGAGGAAGAGGAGGAGGAGGAGGAGGAGGAGGAGGAGGAGGAGGAGGAGGAGGAGGAGGAGGAGGAGGAGCCCCCTGTCCCCTGCGTTCTTCGCAGTGGCGACGGGGGCGCTCTACGAGTGCCTGGAGACGGCGGCGCGCCGCGTGGACCCCGAGGCCAAGGTGGTGGCGTACCTCGACGACGTGTACGTCGTGGGCAGCCCGCGCGCGCTGGCAGCGGCGCTCCTCGCCGCGCCCGGGCTCTTCTCGGCACGGGGCCTCCGCGTGAACCCGCGGAAGACGAAGGTGTGGAACCCGCGCGCCCTGCAGCTCCCTGGGCCGCTGGCCAGGGCGGAGGTGCCCGAGCTCACGTGCGTGGGAAGCACTCTCCCCTACGTGCGCCACGCAGCGGGAGCAGCCCCGAGCGCCGACCCTGCAAGGACGAGCTTCTCGCCGGCTGCCGCCCCGCAGGCGGCCCGGGACCACCTCGACGCCTACCTCGCGGCCCTCCGCCAGCTCCGAGAGCACGGGCTGCGCGCCCAAGACGAGCTCTCGCTGCTTCGCACCTTCGCCAACGGCGCGGCCCTGCACCACGCGAGGGCGCACCTGCTCGACGAGGCGTGGTGCCAAGGTTACGACGCAGTGGTTCTCGGCCACGTGCACGAGATTCTGAAGCCGCTCACCGGGCACCAGGAGCTCCCCGCCCTCGCGAGCGACCTGGCCCTCCTGCCCCTCGCCGCTGGCGGGCTCGGCCTCCAGGGCCTCGCGCACAGGAGGCTCCCGGCCTTTGTGGGGGCTTGGCAGGCGTGTCTGGCTGGCGTCTGCAGGGAGCTCGGCCTGCCCAGCCTCGAGGCCTTCCAGCAGGTTTGCCCGACGACGTGGAGGGAGGCCGAAGGCGCGGGCCGCGCGCTCCAGGCGCGCGGCGCGGACTGGCTTTGCGCCGCCGCGGAGCCGAGGGCCAAGGCGCAGCGGGCCCTTGCGGCGCCGGAGCAACGCGCGCGCCGGCAGCGGCTCCTGGGCGCCCTGCCGCCGAGCCGCGCAGCGCAGCTCCGCTCGGCCAGCGGGAAGGGCGCGGGAAGCTGGCCCCTGCCGCCAACGGAGGAGGACCACGTCATGGCGGACGCGCACTTCCTCCCGGCCCTGGCGCTGCGACTACAGCTGCCTGCGCCCGCGGGCGCCGGCGCCACCTGCCTCCGGCGCCGGGAGGACGGCGCTCTCTGCGGGGCCGACCTGGCCGCGACGCCGGGGCGCTGCCTGGGCTGCCACGTCGGCGGCGGCGCGAGCCACCGCCACGACGGCGTCAGGGACTGGCTCGCCGGCTGGCTGCAGGCCCGGGGCGCAACGGGCGTGGGCACGGAGCAGTTCGTGCCCGCCTGGGACCGGGCTCGGGCGGACGGCTCTGTCGAGGCGGCCCGCCTCGACGTGGTCTTCACCGACCCCGCTGCTGGCGCGTCCTGCGTCGACGCGGTGGTCACGGACGCCGCCCTGGGCGCAGACACGCCGGCGGGCCGGAGCCGAGCCGTCCGGGACGGCGCGGCCGCGGCAGCCGCGGAGGAGCGCAAACACAGGCGCTACCCGGGCCCGGCCCTCACGGCCTTCGCGCTGGAGGCGCTGGGGCGCGCTGGGGCGGAGGCGCAGGCGCTCCTCCGCACTTGGGCGCGCGGCGACGCTGCAGCGCGGGAGCGCGGAGGCCTTCCGCTCCGCCTGCCTGGCCGCGCGCGGGGTGACGCGCCGCGGGGCAGGCGGCGCCGAGCCGGCGGCCCGCCGCGCGCGCGCGAGCTGAGCGCGGGGGAGCGGCCCCGGCTGAGCTGAGCGGCTGGCGCTGGGGGCGCGCGCCGAGCGGCTGACGGGCGCGCCGCTGCAGCTGGGGCTCGGGGGCTGCTCCGCGGGCGCTGGGCGCGCGCCGAGGCGGCCGGGCAACTGCGGCGCGGCGGCGGCGCCGGCGGCGCCGGCGCTGGGCGGCCTGGCACGGCGCAGCGCAGCGCCGCCCGTGCGGCTCGGAGGGGCGCTGGCAGGCGCAGCGCTGCTGCCGCTGCTGCCCCGCCGGGGAACTGGGTGGGCCGCGGCCGCGGGGCCCAGGGCGCCGGGCCACTGGGGCCCGACGGCGGCTGGCGCGCGCGGAGCTACGGGCGGCGCCGGGGACGGGCGACCGGCGCTCGCGCTCGGCTACGCCTTGCTGGGCGTCGCCGCCGTGCTCCCGTGTATGCGAGGTAGAGGCCCCGGTCGGCGCACCCCCTCGGCTCCGGGGCTTGCTCGCCGCTGAGCGGCGTGCTTGTCCTGGGGTTGGGGGGTTGCGCCGGCCCCCGATCAATGCGCTCCCGGCGCGCGGCAGACGCGCGGCCGCCGCAGGAGGAGGAGGAGGAGGAGGAGGAGGAGGAGGAGGCGGAGGAGGAGGAGGAGGGGAGGGGAGGGGGAGGATGGACGGAGGCTGAGGAGGAGGAGGAGTAGGAGGAGGAGGAGGAGGAGGAGGAGGAGGAGGAGGTGGAGGAGGAGGAGGAGGGAGGGAGGGGGGAGGAGGAGGAGGAGGAGTGAGGAGGAGCGGAGGAGGAGGAGGAGGGGAGGAGGAGGAGGAGGAGGAGGAGGAGGAGGAGGAGGAGGAGGAGGAGGAGGAGGAGGAGGAGGAGGAGGGAGGAGGAGGAGGGGAGGAGGAGGAGGAGGAGGGAGTGGAGGAGGAGGAGGTGGAGGAGGGAGGAGGAGGAGGAGGGAGGGATGGGGGGGGAGGGAGGGGGCGAGGGAGGGGGGAGGGAGTGAGGAGGGAGGGAGGGAGGGTTATAACACGTCTATGCTTATTTTAAATTATGGTACATACTAATTCTCACCAATCATTGTAACACAATCATTTAGGTACATGAAAGCCTTCCTAATTTTCCAATTCATAATTTAGCTATGTGTATCACAAATAACTCTTAATAAGCATTTCACGAATCCCTAAATTCTATGGGGGCTTTATGGGATAAAAACACCCGTAAAATTTTACATTGTATTCCCAGATATCACCTTTTCTAATCTCTAAGGGGGGAGGGGAGGTAGATTGTTGGGCAGGCGCGCGTCTGAGGGAGGGAGGAGGGAGCGAGGAGGGTGGGAGGGAGGAGGGAGGGAGGAGGGTGGAGGGAGGGATGGGAGGGAGGCGATGGGAGGGAGGGAGGGAGGGAGGGAGGAGGAGGAGGAGGGGGAGGAGGAGGGAGGGAGGGAGGGAGGGAGGGAAGGAGCAGACGGGGCGGGCCTTTTCGGGAGGCTCGGAAGTCCTCGGGCCGGCGCCACCCAGACGTACTCACACTATGTGTGCGTCGTCCCCCAGGGTCGGGTATAGCCAGGACCCCAGGTAAGGGGACCCGGTCAGTAGCAGGGCCCCGGAGCCCCTAAATTGGCCAGAATCACTAAACCAGGTCTGCCGTAGCTTGTGTTTTTCGGGTGACGGCAGCTCCGGTTAGCGAAATGGGACGGGGGGGGCGCCCCCCGGTACACATCATTGAACCAGGTCCCACTAAACCCAGCTCTGCCAACGCCCGACAGGGGGCGGCGCGCGCGATCATCATCATCATCATCATCATCATCATCATCATCATCATCATCATCATCATCATCATCGTCATCGTCATCGACATCATCATAATCATAATCATCATCATCGTCATCATCATATCATCATGATCATCGTCATCAGCATCAGCATCAGCATCAGCATCAACATCATCGTCATCGGCATCGACATCGACGTCATCGTCAACGTCATCGTCATCGTCATCGTCATCATCATCATCCTCATCATCATCATCATCACCATCATTTTCATTGTCATCGTCATCATCACCATCATCATCGTCATCCTCAACCTCAATCTCCATCTCAACAACCTCATCATCATCATCGTCATCATCATCACCATCATCATCATCATCGTATATGCTCCGTGGTGGGTGCTTTCTGGCCGTACCGCTAAGGACCTACAAGAAGATTATACTTCATGTGCGGGTCGGACGCACGCCTCCAAGGAGGACACGTGGTACTAGTATGTCCCTGTGCGCCCCACCGGGCCTTCTGGGAAGGCTTCTGAGACTTCTCTTTGGCCCAGGAAGACCTCTTGAGAGGCCCTAGGGCTTCTGAGAAGCCCCGCCGCCTTCTGAGCAGGCCTCCTCCTCCTCACTTCCCCCCTTCGGTCCGGATTTGAAAAAATGCACAGACACGATCAGTTGTCGACGCCCATGTGCTCAGTGGGTGGGTAAGACGAGAGCCCATACAAAATTTGGGAAAATGTTGGGGAATCCTGGGATGCGTCTATTCACTTGTGTGTTGCCCCCGGGCCCCTTCCGTCGCCCGCTGCCGACTAGCGCTACTGGAGCCTCGCAGTCTCGGGATCACGACCGTGCGTGCGGCGGGAGGCCGCCGCTTCGCTCTTTGGGAAGCTCTACGAGCGAATTTCATTGGCAAGCACGACATAACCTACTGTACGTTAGAAAGATACTGGTTCTTGAAACGAGTTCAACTTCTAAAAATCTTCAAAACAACAACGACCCCAGGTTGCCACTTTGTCCGCCCTTGCCGGGTCGGCCTCGCCTTGCGAGGAGGCGATGTTGTTCCAGGAATGGGGATGGACTGAAGCGGGGCGTGTCCCTCTACAGTCGGAATATATCCAGGAACAGTCCAGAAATAGTGCGGGGCCGATGTGTTTGTCTACTTGTGACTATGTCTGAATCTTTGTTAGCAACTATGTTTCATTTGTCATCCAAAATCCGCCTGTAGGAGGACATGCCCGACCTAAGGATGGATGCGGAGGGGGATCAATCAAGGGAGGGAAAAACACCTGGAACCGATGACTTGCGTTTACTAGACGGCCCTGGGCGTACACACAGACCATTATATGCCTTTTTCCTTTCCACGGGGCTGGGGTCGTGCCGCTCCCCTCCTGTATCTCTTCCCTTTCCGCGCCTCTTCGCCTTCTGATTCGCTGAAGCCTTCCCCCGCGTCCGCTGGCGGCACATTTTCCACAATCGCCAACGTGACAGATGCAAGCGTCTGCTTCCTCTACATAGAGGGGGAAAAGCGTGTGAGTCATCATGTGCAGGAGAAATCGACAAACCCCATGATTTTATTTGGATTCCTGGCATTCCTGGGATGCAAATCGGCGAAATCTTGCGATTGCACTTGGATTCCTGGGATTCCTGGGATTTCATACCCTTGGGCAAAACCAACCTTTGCATCCCCAGGAGGTTCAATGCTCAGAATCCCAGGTAACCCAACGAAAGCACGGGGTTCGCGACGTCGGTGGTGCGCAAACCTTACGATTTCATTTGGATTCTTGGGATATTTGGAATGCTGGTAATCGAAACCTTTCGAGTTCATTTGGATTCCTGGGGTTCTTGGAACAAAACAAACCTTGGGATCCCCAGAAAGTCCAGGGGTCACAATCCAAGGAATCCAATTGAAATCGCACGGTTCGAGACGTCGGTGATGCGCAAACTCTATGATTTCATTTGGATTTCTGGGATTCCTGGGATGTAAGTCGACGAAACCTTGCGATTTCATTTGAAATTTTGGGATATCACACCCTGGAGCAAGTCCAGGGCTCTGAATCCGAGGAATCCCATTGAAACCGGAAAGTTCGAGACGCCAGTGATGAGCAAACCTTGCGATTGTATTGGGGTTTTGGGATTCCCGGGATGCAAATTGACGAAATCTTATTATTTCATTGGGACTCCTGGGTTCGATGGATTTCATACCTTGGAGCACAACCAACCTTTGGATCCCTGGGAGGTCCAGGGCTCAGAATCCCAGGGATCCAAATGAAACCACCGGGTTAGCGACGTCGGTGATGCGCGAACCTTGTGATTTCAATGGGAGTCCTGCGATTCCTGGGATGCAAATCCACGAAAACCTTGCGATTTCATTTGGATTCCTGGGATCCGTGGGATTTCCAGCCATGATCTTTTGCGACCCCAGGGCTCGTGCATACCAGGAGTCCGACTGAAGCGAGGTTTGCGCATCACCGACGCTTCGAACCCTGCGATTTCAATGAGAGCCCTGGGCTCCTGAGCCCTGGACTTCCCGGGGATCCCATGGTTGGTTTTGCGCCACGGTATGAAATCCAATAATCCCAATGACATCAGAGGATTTGCGCATCACCGACGTCGCGAACCTTACGATTTCATAGGGATTCTTCTGATTCTGAGCCCTGAACTTCCCGGTGATCCCAAGGTTGGTTTTGCTCCAAGGTATGAAATCCCAGGAACCCAGGTGCAATCGCAGGGTTTCGTCGATTTGCATCCCAGGAACCCGAAGAATCCAAATGAAATCGTAGGGTTTGCGGATTTCTCGTTCTACGCGATGGCTCGCGTTTTTTTCCCCCTCAATGTAAAACAGACGTTTGTATTTGTCACGTTGGCGCCGATGGAGGGTGCGCCGCTAGCGGGCGCGGGGGGGGTCCCCAACGAAGAACAGCAGAGGCGCGGAGGGGGAAGGGGCGCAGGGATGGGGGGGCGGCACGACTCCAGCCTCGCGGAAAGGAAGAAGGCGTATAATGGGTGTTGTATATATATATATATATATATATATGTATATGTATATGTATATGTATATGTGTATATATATATATACATATATATATATACATATTTATATATATATATATATATATATATATATGTATTCCTCTTCCTATATTTTTATGAGCCCGGGCGGGGGGAAAACCCATCCCCCCCCAACAAACCGGACTCGGGGCCCTCCGGACGGGCCTCGAAGCGGCCACTGGGCCTCGCAAGGCTTTTTGCCAAGCCTTCCCAGCACACTTAGTGCGATCAGGGGGTCATCGGAGACGTCCCAGAGACCCCCAAGACAGCACAAGAGCGCTCCAAGAGTGACCGACTTGACCTCAAGATGGCCCAAGAGGCCTCCAGGACGGCCCCAAAGAGGCCTCGAAGAGCACTCCCAAGAAGGCCCCCCGAGGCAAAAATCATGGATTTTCTTTGGGTTTTTGGTGAATTTTGGGGTTCTCCTCTTTTCGGCTTCCCGACGCTCCAAGACGGCGGTCTTCCGTGCGTCCGAAGCCGCCTGGGAGGCTCCCAAATCGGCCCACATCCATCCGAAAGGGCTTCCAGGCAATCCAAGAGAGCCCCAAAACGGCACAACACGGGTCCAAGATGGCCCTCAGAGAGCCCCATGGCGGCCCAAGATGGCCCAAAGACACCCTCCAAAGAATTCCAAATCGTGATTTGGTCGTTCAGGGAGACGGCGGTTGGAGGCAGGGTGGCCCGAGGAAGCCCTGGAGGCCCCCAGAATGCACCCAGGAGGTTTCCAGAAGGCCTTAAGAAAGCCCGAAACAACTTTTGTGAGGCCCCTAGAGGCTCTCCAAGGAGGAGCCTCCGCAAAAAAAAACTGAGGAGGATTGGGAGAATGCGCAGGGTATGGCGAAAATAAAGAACAATAAGCATGGAGGAAAGATAACGAATAAGATTATTATAGCGGCGATGCCGGACAAGGCAACCAGGAGTTATCGCTAAATTGTCGGCTTGACCTTCCTGCCATTCCGCTTGCGTTCCAAACTTCAAGGACCAAGGTGCATGGCGCGAAGCGCCACTGCAGTCTTGTATATATATATATATATGTGTGTACATACATAAACATATACATATACATCTACGTATACATATACATATACGTATACATTTACATATGCATATACATATTCCCATACATATACATATACATAGACATATACACATATATACGCATACACGTATATATACATATATACATATATACATATATATATACACACATGTATACATGTATACATATAAGCATATATACATATATACATATATACACGCATACACCTACATATATGTATGTTTATATATTCATGTGTAAATAGACATACACAGGTGTATATAAACATATAAGTATGCACACGAAGGCCTGCCCCGTTCGATCCCTTCATCGTTCATTTGTCCTAAACATAACCGTGCCCGGGGTCGGCCTGGGTGAAAAGGGCCGCCCGCTGGATTGGGCGTTTGCCACTGCGCCCGGTCAGCATGCCGCGCGCGCGCTGGTTCAGCATCCGCGCGTCAGGGCGCAGCGACGCGCTGAACGGCCGGTTGTTCGATTGCAGCGACATGCCTTGGTTAGCATCGGGGGCGTCAGTGGGCATCGGGGGTGTCCGCGGGATGTTGAACAGCATTGGAGTGGTGGTGCCTGTCCCATTTGGGGACAGGCACCACCACTCCGTTGCGTTTGGGCCTGCCCGCAGGAGCGTCGTTGCAATCTCGCGCGCCCCCGGGGGCCGCTGCGGCCGCGTTCGGGGGCGCTCTCGGGGGCCGCGCGTGCGCCCGAGAGCGATTTCGACCAAACGCTAGCTCGATTAGGTACGTGTACGTGTCCGGGGGCACCATCAACGCGCGTCGGCGACTGCGCCCCTGGACACGTGCCCGGTCCTAGCTGGGGTGACGCCATGCGGGTTTTCCAGGGCGCAGCCCTTGGCGACCGCGCCTCGCGTTCGGGGCCGCAGGAGTTTGGGGCGAACGCGGGATTGCAGCGGCGCCCGCCCAGGACGCCCAGGATGCATTTGATGCGTCGAGCCTCAAACGCTTGATTGTGCGTTCATGGGCGCGCCTCCGAACGAGCTACTCAAGCCCGAGAGCGATCCTTGCGTGGTCGGCCATTCTGCCGATTGGAACGCGCACGCCTTCGGTGCCAGCGGTTGCCCGGAGAACACAGCGTCTTGTAACGTCCCATGGCCCATGGGCCGTCGCATCTGCACCTGTGCAACCGCCGTCGGCTGCGGCGCGTCGCTCCCCCCTCCCCTTGCCACCCCGCCTGGGTAAGGGTGCGGGTATCTCTCGCACTCGAGATTCGCGTGTTTCCACAACGGCTTCGCTTGTCGGGGCGGTCATTAGGAGTGGACGTTTTGTCCTTGAAGTGGTGCGGGGGGGGGGAGGAGGTTGGAACGGGGGTAGAAGGGAAAGGGGGCGGCTGGGAGCGGAGATGAGGCGGGGGGGGCGACGACTCCGACGACGCCGACGGCGCCGCCGACAACGCCGACGCCGACGCCGACGCTGACGCCGACGACGACGACGACGACGACGTCGACGTCGACGACGCCGACGCCCACGCCGACGCGCCGACGCAGCCGCCGACGCCGACGACAACGCCGGCGCCGACGACGCCGACGACGACGCCAACGCCGACGCCGACGACGCCGACGCCGACGACGACGCCGACGACGCCGACGCCGACGCCGACGACCTGGGGACAGAGCAGGCGTTGGAACAGAAGCCGGGGGCGCCAGACCAGCAGGAGCAGGCGACCACCCGCCCGCACTTTTCTTCGATTGACCCTCCAGCCCGCGGCAGCGACACGCAGACGGATGCGCTCCATCCCGACGCCGCCTTCCCTTGCAACAGTGCCGAGGAGCGACGGCGCCGCAGCCGGCGCGCGCCGCTGACGGCTCTACCTGGAAGCGGCTGGACACAGGGCCTGGCCCCGAGAACGGGCGATCTCCCAGCACCGCCGCCGCCCGCGTGGCGGAACCTGGCGCCTGGCAGTGTCGCCGGTCTGGCGGGGTCTGACAGGCGGGACGACCGACGACGCCGGCGACGACGCCGACGCCGACGACGACGACGCCGACGACGCCGACGCCGACGCCGACGACTTGGGGACAGAGCGGGCGTTGGAACAGAAGCTCGGGGCGGCAGACGAGCTGGAGCAGACGACCACCCACCCGCGCACTTCCTCGACTGACCCTCCAACCCGCGGCAGCGACGCGCGGGCAGATGTGTTCCATCTTGGCGCCGCCCTTCCTTGCGACAGTGCGAGTCCCGGCGCCGATGACCGACGGCGCTGTGGCCCGCGTGCGCCGGTGGCGCGTCTGCCTGGAAGCGGCTGGACACCGTGCCTGGCCCCGAGAACCAGCGATCCTCCAGCCGCCTCGCCGCCCGCGGGGCGGACCCCGGTGCCCGGCGACTTCGACGGCCTGGCGGGGTCTAGCGGGCGACGGACGACAAGCGGCGAGCGCGGCGGCAGCGGCGGCAGCAACGCCTGGAACCAGCGACCCGCCGCGCCCGACGGGGGCGGGTGGCGCGCCGCCCGCCAGCGGCATGAGCTCCTGGATCCCGAGGGAACTCCTTAGACCACCTATACTACGCCCAAGAGGGGGGGGGGGAGAACGGGGTCAGGGGGGAAAGGGGGAGGGGGGGGGGGAGGGAGGGAGGGGCGGGAGGCTAGGGGAGGGGAGGGCATGGAGGGGGCGGCGAGAGGGAGGGAAAGTGAGGGAAGGGCGGGGGGGGGGGGGGGGGAAAAGAGATGGAAGAGTGGGAGGAAGGACGATGATGACGGAACGAGGGAGGAAGAATGGCCGGGGGGGAAGGGAAGGGAAAGGGGTGAGGCATGGGGAGGAGAGGAAAGGGGGGGGGGGGGGAAATGGGGTGGGGGGGACGGAGAGAGGGAGAGGAGGGGCGGAGTAGATATGATGGGATGGGAGATGAAGGGAACAGATCTAGTGATGACGGGGGTGGTGGGAGCGGGAGGGGGGGAGGGAGGGAGGGGGAAGGATAGGGGGAGGAAGAGTGGGAGGGGGGAGGGGAAAGAGGGGGAGGGGGGGGGGAATAAAGGGGAAGGGAAGGGAAAAGGGGAAGGGAGAGGAGGAGGAGGAGGAGGAGGAGGAGGAGGAGGCGGAAGAGGAGGGTGGAGGAGGAGGAGAAGGAGCAGGAGGCGAGGAGGTACGAGGAGGAGGAGGAGGAGGGGGAGGAGGAGGAGGAGGCAGGAGGAGGAGGAGGAGGAGGGGAGGAGGTGGAGGAGGAGGAGGGGGGGAGGGGGAGTCTGAGGACGAGGACGAGGACGAGGACGAGGACGAGGAGGAGGAGGAGGAGGAGGAGGAGGAGGACGTTTCCAGGACGTTTCCGTGACGACTTTGTCGAGTGGGGCCACAGCGCGGCCGCTCTCGCCCGCTCTCTCAGGGCGGCAGCGCGGCGGCGGCGTCGGCGGCGGCGGCGGAGCCGCGTCTCCGCGGGCTGGCGAGCCCGCAGCAAGGCCCCGCGCCAGTGGGCGCGACGGGCCTCGCCTGTTGCGGCCCCTGGCTCGGCCCCGCGCCAGTGGGCGCGACGGGCCAAGCAGGCCGCCGCGGGGGACGCCGCACTCCCGCAGGCGGCGGGGGCGGCGGCGGCGGGCTCGCCAGCAGCTGGCGCAGCTGCGCGAGCTCCAGCGTCGGTGGCGCCGCCTCTCCGCCAGGCATCTCTGGTCGGGCTGGGCCTCCTCGCGTCCTCCAGTGCTTTCGCCCGCGTTGCCTCCAGCTCCTCCTTCGCTGTCTGCAGGCGTCGCTGGCTCTCTTGCTCCTTCAGGCGCAGGTGCTGCTGGTGCCCGTCTTGCTCCGTCAGCTGGCTGGTGTCAGTGTCTGGCTGGTCGCTCTGTGCCGCGTCCAGGAGTCTGGCGGCTCTCTCCTCTGTCACCTGCTCGCTCAGCGGTGGCTTTCTCGTCCGTGCCGTCGAGCCGTCTGTCCTGTCCTCGGCGGCCGCCCCTCTCTGCGCGGCGCTCGTCGCCGCTGCCTCTCTCCTCCTCGCGTTGCCTCCGCGGCTGGACGGATCCCGCCCATTATCCCTCGCGGAGGGGCCTCTGGCCACACCTGGGGCTTTCAGGGGTGGGCGGGGGCCCTGTCCGTGGCGGCCCTCCTCTTCCTCTGCTGGCTTCAGCGCTCGGCCCGCACCGCGGGGCGCCCCCCTCCCATTATCCCTCTTGGAGGGGCCCCTGGCCACACCTGGGGCTTTCAAAGGTGGGAGGGGGCCCGCGCGCTGGGGCACCAGGTCGCCGTCGTGCACCGCAGGGGTGTTGCCGAGGGGCTCCGCGCCGCCCCATGCCGAACCTGGGAGGTCCTCTCCAGGATTTACATCTGACGTATTCTCGCCCATCCTTGCTTCCCCTGGGAGGCCATCCCCGCCACAGGGCCCTACAGACCATCTGTCCCGGATTATCCCGGCAAAGCAACCTAACAGCGATGTGTAGAAGCATATCTGAAAGCATTCCCCTTAAGATTCAGGTGAAAATCCAGTTGTAGAATTC
Organism: Prorocentrum cordatum; assembly: GCA_963575745.1. NCBI lineage: Eukaryota > Dinophyceae > Prorocentrales > Prorocentraceae > Prorocentrum > Prorocentrum cordatum. Next base: position 12,098 of record CAUYUJ010016916.1, read on the forward strand.
TGCTGTTCTCGCAGTCGTAGTCGCATTCGCGATGACAGTCGCAGCGGCAACGGCAGTCGCAGTCACAGCCTCAGCCTCAGCCTGCCTCAGCCTCAGCCTCAGCCTGCCTCAGCCTCAGCCTGCCTCAGCCTCAGCCTCAGCCTGCTTCAGCCTCAGCCTCAGTCTGCCTTCAGCCTCGGCCTCAGCCTCAGCCTGCCTCAGCCTCAGCCTGCATCAGCCTCAGTCTCAGCCTCAGCCTGCCTCAGCATCAGCCTGCCTCAGCCTCAGCCTCAGCCTGCCTCAGCCTCAGCCTCAGTCTGCTTCAGCCTCAGCCTCAGTCTGCCTTCAGCCTCGGCCTCAGCCTCAGCCTGCCTCAGCCTCAGCCTGCCTCGGCCGCAGCATCAGCCTGCCTCAGCCTTCAAAATGTTGCCCAGGAACGGAGTTCTGGGAACTAAAAAAACACGAAGTGGCCTACAGTTGGCTCCGGGCATTCAAAATGTGGCCCGGGAATGGAGTTCGGGGAACTTGAAGAGCACGAAATGGCTTACAGTTGGCTCCGGGCATCCAAAATGTGGCCCGGGAATGGAGTTCTGGGAAATCGAAGAGCACGAAGTGGCCTACAGTTGGCTCCAGGCATCCAATATGTGGCCCGGGAATGGAGTTCTGGGAAGTCGAAGAACACGAAACGGCCTACAGTTGGCTCCGGGCATTCAGAATGTGGCCCGGGAATGGAGTTCTGGGAGGTCGAAGAGCACGAAGTGCGTGACTGTTTGCGAAAAAACGAATGCGGCGGCAGCCGCGGCGGCAGCCTGTCCGGGTCCCGCCCCGACCCCCCTGTGGAGTCATCTGCTGCTTTTTTTGAAACCACTAGAAACCTATCAGCAAAAGCTGTTAAGTAAAACAAATCTCGCAAGCCCCTTCGGCGACTCCTGGGAGACCTGGGGGGCCATCTCCGGGGCTTTCATCTGACATGCCTGCCGTGCTCGATCTCCACTCCTCTAAGTCGGCCAGCTTGGTCCAGTGCTTGAGCAGGTATCTTCTTGACTCGCATGTTGCGTGCAGGCGGCATGGGGCTTGCATCTTGTCGGATACGAGCCCTGTCGCCGAGCTCGCGCATAACGTGCAGAACCATCTTCGTTGCCTGCCTAGCCACCGTAGCGGGTGAGTCGGGTGCGATACGCTGCTGTGGAACTCTATGCACCGTCCTTCTGCTGGCGGTGGCCCTCCGCACTTCTGCTCGAACCACTCCTTGATGCTGCTGAACGCCGTCTTCGCCGTGACCGATTGGTTGCAGCACTTGCACCTCCAGCCTCGTCCTCGTCTAAGCCTCTCCAGGTCGTGTGTGGTGGCTGGTCTCCTCTGGGGATCGGGTCCAAGGTAGTCAGCTTTCACCTTTCTCTGCGCGCGTCTCAGCTGTGCGGCTTTCTTCTGCGCCTGCTTCAGGTCTCTGCGTTCCGTCGGCCTCCGATCGATGGCGTCCTTTGTGCATGCCGCAATGCGTGCTCTCACCAGGCTTGCCGTCGCTCTGACCCACTCGTAGCAACTCATCTGGTTCTCCGAGATGGCGCGCTGTTTGGCTCCAGTGTCTGCCAGGCGGCTGTCCGCTGCTTTGTTTCCTTCCCATGCTTCACGTGGAATGTCTTTCGCCTCCGCCTCCGATTCGGACAAGTGACTGTTCAGGTGGAACATCTGGATGATGTGCCGTCCTCCCCCTCTGGCATCGATTGCCTTTTTCACGCGGTGCCAGAAGTCGCAGTTGGCTCCTGCTCTGTCCGTTTGATCATCTTTCCTCACGTTCCAGCCGACGAGGGTGATCTCACTATCCGTCCAGAAAGTCAGGCTTCCGCTTGTCGACTCCAGGCGGTTGATGAATGACCACAGCTCTGCGCGGTTGTTGGACTGCCTTGGCCCAGGCAGTGGCCCGCACTTCGCCGCCTTGGTCGGGAAGTCCCTGGCGCCGCTGCTCGTGCCCAGCATTGCCCAGCTCCATCCGCATCGCCTGTGCCTCTCGTCGTTACTGTACTCTCCTCCGGAGCCGTCGCCGCTGACGATGAGCTGCTCGCCGTCTGGCGCGCGTAGCCTGCCGCCTTGGAGGCGCAACCCCATCGCCGTCTCCTGCTCCGTCGCGCTGCAGGGCGGTGGCACCGCCCAAGCTTTCGGCGCAAGCCCTCGGAGCCAGAAAGCAGGCACCTCCTCCGCGCCCTGCTCGGCTCCGGTCAATAGCCCCGCTGTCTTCTGGATCTCCTCCGTGCACTTCCTCGCCGAGCAGTTGCCTCAGATGCAGTGGAAGTCGCCCTCGCGCTGGCCGCGCTCGCACAGCTCGTCCTCCGCGCTGAGCTCCTGGATCGTTCTTGCCCTTGTCCACGTGCCTGCGCATGCCGCCGCCAGCAGGGACCCGTAGGCCTGGTGCTTGCCTCGCTCCCTGAGAGACTCCAGGTGCCTGATCATGTCCGCGCAGTCTACTCCGTGCTCCATGCCTCCTCCATTATGGTGGTCAGCTGCTTGGTTCCACAGCTGAGCCCTCATACTGTCCAGCAGCGCCACGATGATGACCTCGGGGTCTCCATCTTCCTCGTCTGCTGGGAAGCGCCACTGGTTGCCGTCGGCGTCGATCCAGACGTCTGGGCCTCTCGAGTCCCAGCCGAGCTCCCAGAGCAGGAGGACGACGCTGCCCATCACGCCTCGCCTCTGCTGCCAGCGTCTCCTGGGCTCCGTCTGCCAGAGCCTGAAGTACACCTTGGGCCAGGCTTTCCGCGCTTGCTCCCTCAGGTCCTGGCTCTTGGCCCAGAGGTCGAACCATGCGCGGAGCTGGCCACGCGCCATCGACATCGCAGGGCCCTCGCCCTCCAGCGCCAGGAAGGCGGTCAGGCAGCGCCCTGGCCAAGCTCGCCTCAGCGCCTGCGCGCACCTCCTCCTCGCCTGTCTGAGCGCCCATGGTGAGAGGCCGTGCGCGGCGACCCCGTGCACCAGCGAGGCTGTTGGCCCTTGGTGGGCCACGCCCCGTCTCCTTTTCAATTTCAGCTTCCTCAGCTTGCGGCCCACCGCGCCGAACCTCGCGTGCGCGCCCTTCGCCCTCTTCGCGTCCGTGAGCCTCTTAGTTGTGCCCTTCGCCGCTCTATCAACTCCAAGGTCTCGCCCTTCCGCGACAGCTTTGACCTTGATCCCCTGCCGGCGTAGCCAACCCGAGCCTGGGCTTCCAGCGCGGTGCCGAAGTTGGATGCGCAGATGGGCGTCTTATCCGCTAAGTTGAGCCCATGCTGCGCCAGTCCCCACTTCAGCTTGCTCGTCGCCAGCGCGAGCTGCTCGGTGACCGCCTCCTTGCTGCCGACAATCTTGATGCTGATGTCGTCGAACCAGGCCCTCGGCGTGGGCCCGGGCAGCGCCGTGGCCTCGTCGACCATGCGGCTGAGCACCGCGTACACTACAGTCTTGGCCACGTTGTTGGAGTGCCTCGAGCCCGCCAGGATCGATCTGTCCACCAGCATCGGCTCCGAGTAGGAGCTCTTGCACCTCAGGATGCGCGCCCCCGAGTGCTGCAGCAGCAGCATGGTGAGGAGCCTCGGGCAGAAGTTCAGCTTGAGCGCCTCGGGGATGAGGGTGTCTATGCGCAGGCTGTCGTAGAACTTCTCAACGTCTGCGAGCGTGCAACCGTGGAAGATGCCGAGCGCGTCGCAGCATTCGTCCGAGAGGATCCTTCTCAGAGCTTCTCGCTTGCAGCTGTTGCCTGCCGCCGCCGCGCCCCGCTCCCGCTCCTGCTGCTTTGCCCACGCTCTCACCGCAGGCCTGCGCAGCAGCTCCCAGCACCTCGCCAGCTGCGGCAGCAGCGCGAGCGCGCGGTCGCCCTTGGCCGGCTTGAGGATTATCATGACCAGCGCGTTCAGGAGCTGCCAGGGCCACATCAGCTTCTGCTCGCACTCGTTGTACAGGGACACGATGGCCAGCCTGCCCTCCTTCGGTAGCCGACGGATGTCGCTACAGCAGAGCTTGTCGACGCCCTGGCCCTTGTCGGGCTCGCCCGCGAGGGCAAGGTCCAGGTCTTCGACCGTCCACTGTGGCGCCTCCACGGCCGCCGCTCTCTGCCTGAGGTCGCGAAGCAGCTGCTCGTGCTTGCCGTGGGCGACCTCCTCGCACTGCCAGATCTTCGCGAACGCATCTGCCTTGGCGTCCACGATGTCCAGCGGGCTGTCCGTCACGTCCGTCGGCGTCGCCGGCTCCCCCTCTCTCCGGCAGGCCGGGCTGGTGATGCAATGGGGCGCTCCTGGCTGCTTCTCTGCGGCGGCTAGCCACTGCCCGAAGCCCCTCGCGCTTTCCCTCAGGTCGCGGTTCACCGCTGCCCTTCGATCCTGCTCTGCCTGCTGCGCCATGCCGTCGACGATCTCCGCGCTGAGGACCTCCAGCGCTGCCAATCTTTGCCTCCAGATGCTGCGGCGCAGGAGGGCCGATTCCGCGGCCGCTCTGCCTGCCTGGGGCATGCCGTCGTACGCCAGGGAGCGCCCAACACGCGCGATCTCTCGCTGCTGGGCTAGTCCTCGGCCTCTCCTCTTCGACTTCGTCAGCGTCGAGAGCAAAACCTCAGCGCGGGCCCACCAGTCTGCGTTGCGCCCGTCGTACTTCATCCTCCTCTCGCCGTGCTCTCTGGTGTTGGTGACCTTCAGCTCGTGGGCCTTGCCTCTACCAGTGAAGTGGTGCCTATCCACTGGGTCGATGCGGTACGCCTTGCAGTAGAACCGCTCGAGCGTGCCGATGGTTTTCGCGAAGCGCTGCCCGAGCTCGCGCGCCGCCTCCTCGTCGACCTTGTAGGCCGCGCAGCTGCTGATGTAGTCTGGGGCTGCAACCTGCATGCTTGGCTCCGCGTCTTGGATGGCCTGCGCTGTTTCCCAGACGTGCCCCAGTGCGGTGGTGTCCACGCCTGCAGCTGCTTCTCGAATTCTCTTCAGGTCGTCCACTGTGCTCTTCTCGGCTGGCTTGGGCGAGGTCCCCCGACTGTGCCGCTCGCTGTGTTCGCGGTTCTCATGGTCTCCGCGGGCTGCGCCCCCCCCCTCGTGGTCCGACTGGCGGGTCCCCAGGGAGAGGGGTCGCTCTGGTACTGACGAGGCCCCGGCTACCATGGTGTTGGTCGTCTGGTCCGCGTCATGCTCTCTGGGCTCGTCAGGGACCTCCGCCTCGAAGCCTTGTCTGAGCAACATGTCCTCCTCAACTCGGTCGTCCAGGTCCGCGAAGGGGTCGTCTTCGTCACCTGACCAGCCAGCGACCCCGCCCATCCTTACAGAACGACCCGGCGAACGAGATCCTGAGGGCGGGCTGGGCCATCGTGCAGTACAGCAAAGGGGGCCAGGTCACGGGGGCAGTGTGCGGCACAGTAACCCTGACGTGGGCACCGCTGCAGCTGGCGAGGGACGGGGAGGACTATGCGTTCCACTTCCTTTCGGGTTGCGCGCACGGCCCGCTGGAGGTCTTCAGCGACTGAAGGGGCTCCATCAGGATAGCGGACGACATCGGGAAGGCCCTGGCTAAAGGCGCAGCGAGGAGACACCTCTGGAGGCGGCGGTGGCTCGAGCTGGGCGGACAGGAGGAGGAGACGAAGGCTACAAAGGTCAAGGCGCACAAGTCCAAGGGGTGCACCACGGAGACCGTGAGGTGGGCGCGCGAGGGCAACGAGCAGGCGGACCTCCTTGCTAAGGAAGGGGCAAACCTCTGGGGCCGCTGGCCCGAGCGGGCCCTGGCGGCAGAGGGGGCGCACTTCCTGGCGAAACAGACGGCGCTCTGTATCGCCCAGTCACAGGTCTGGTGGCAGGACCAAGGGGAGGACGCCGAGGGCATCCCGAAGGAGCTGTGAATCGAGCTGGAGGAGATGCCGCCAGACCTCCAGGCGGCAGTCGATGAAGGCAAAGCTGAGGAGGAAAGGCTTGAGGAGGAGGCTAATGAGGCGTCGGCGGCGGCGGAAGAGTGCAGGAAGGCCGCGCTCGAGCCCATCATCGTTTAGAAAGGGCACAACCTCGGCGAGTACCGCTACGAGTCGGGGGAGAGGGGCCTGGCCTGCCGAAGGTGTGGGGCCAACGGGGCTCAGGGGCGCATGCAGGTCCAGCAGCGACGCGAGGAGCTGCTGTTCCAGGACTGCAGAGGAGAAGCGAAGGGCTGCAAGGAGCAGCTGAGGAGGCAGAAGAAAGGCCTGCACCCCCTGCCCTGCAGGCGCAGCAGCAGGTGTGACTACCTCGAAGGGGTCACGAGTGGCCTCAGGCAGGAGCTGGCTGAAGCGGCTGGCGAGGAGCTGCTGGCCAAGGAGGAGGAGGAGCTCGGGACGCTGCAGCAAGAGGCGGCACCGAGCGGAGGCGGAGGGAAGGCGTACGGCGGCGTGTTGCGCTTCAAGCCGCTGGTCGACGTCGCCAAGGCCTACGACACCGACAAGGATGGCCAGGTGGCCCTCGGACGGGGAGCGAGGGCCACCAAGGCCGAGGCGGCGAGAGGAGAGGACGCCTGCCCCGAGGGGGGCGGGCGGCGTTCAGGGCCTCACGCTGAGGGGAGCGGGAGGCCGAGGCCGCTGCGCGGAGGGCGCGCAAGGCCGAAGGCGAGGGCGGCCGTGCCCAGCAGGGCTGCCAGGAGGGCGGGCGGCGCCGAGGGGCCGAGGAGCTGAGCTGCGCGCGCGCCCATTGCACACGCGTGGCTCAGCCTCGTGGGACCACGGTGGGCCGCTTGCGAGGCACCGTCAAAGAACGTCAAAGAACGTCGTCGTCGTCGCTCGTCGTCGTCGTCGTCGCTCGTCGTCGTCGTCGTCGTCGTCGTCGTCGTCGTCGTCGTCGTCGTCGTCGTCGTCGTCGTCGTGGTCGTGGTCATCGTCATCGTCGCCGTCGCCGTCGTCGTCGTCGTCGTCGTCGCTCATCGTCGTCGTCGTTCGTCGTTGTCGTCGTCGTCGTCGTGCGCGGGGACGCTGTGGTGGCGCTGGCAATGCACGGCGTGGTGGGGGCGTTACGTTTTACGTTATACCCCATCCCTGCCCCCCCCCCCCCTAACGCCCGCTATCGCCGCGAATAAAGAAACGCGCTCGAAGGCCCGGTTTTTTGGAAGGCCTGGTCGGTTTGGAAGGCTCGGGCCCCATGTTGCGGAAGGCCCAATTGGTTTGGGAGGGCCCAGTCCTTTTGGGAACCCCCGCGGGCCTTATGGTGCGGAAAACCCAGTTGGTTTGGGGGCCTGATCCGTCTGGGAAGGCCAGATCCGTTTGGAAGGCCGGGGGACTCATGTTGCGAAGGCCCAGTCGGAAAGACTGGGGGCTCATGTTGCGAAAGGCCCGGTCGGTTTGGGAAGGCCCAATTCGTTTGGGAATGGTCGGCTTGTCTGGGACGGCCCGGGCCTCATGTTGCGGAAAGCTCGCGTAGTTTGGGAAAGCCCAGTTGGTTTGGGAAACCCCCGGCCTTATGTTGCGGAACGCCCGCTTAGTCTGGGAACGCCCTGTCGGTTTTGGGCGAGTTCGGAAAAGCCCGGTCAGTTTGGGGAAGCCCTGGGCCCCATGCTGCGGAAGGCCCTGTACGGCATCAGCGTTGGAAACTGACCATGTTGCGGAAGGCCCAGAACGACGTCCACGCTGGGGCACAGAAACGAATCGCCCAAAGTAGGACGATAATAATGTCATGACGCGATTGGCCCAGGATACGTTCGCGGAATTCTAGGAGTAACTATCTATCGGCCCTCGTTGCTGGAGCCTGTGAGGAATCTTGGAACGCGTCGTTATCATGTCTTCGTGTTCCACTGAAAAAGACACATGGACAATGCCCGTCACTCGCCGGAGATTCACGCGGAGACCTCCGTGCACCAATGCTGGCTGCCCCTCCTCGTCGTTTGTCGGCTGGAGCCGAGGCCCAGACAGAGCCAGCAGGCTGCGACACTGGAACTGCGCAATTGTCGAGTGGAACACTAGGGCGACGAGATCCTCATATCCGCGACGATACGATGTTTTCAATCGCGGCGAATGTCCTCGACTCGGCCTCATCAAAAACGAATCAGGGATGCAAAGCTACCCCTGGGGAAGGTGTCGGGACCTATGAGGCCGCGCATTGAAAAAAAACACATCGTAAGATGTCTGGGTCTGTACACATCCACCGCCCCTGGCCAGGCCCATCCTGGGCTGAGAGGCAACGCGTACGCCCAGCGCTCCCCCTGGCAAATCCTCGTCCGCCACCGTCTGGACAAGCGCCACCGTCACCGTCACGACAGATCACCACTGCCGTCGCCGATGCGGTCGCCGTCGCTGCGTGTACCGCGGCAGCCGCCACCTCATACATCATCAATATCATCGGCGGCGCTGAAACCATCAAAACCACCTCATTTCCGGGACGCCCTCCACGCCATCGCTGTGATCATCTGAACAGGGCGAGTTGAGACAATGGCACCTGAAAAAAACATCCCCGGACCAATCCTGGGGCTCGAACGCACCAGCTTTCCGAGTTGCACCCGGCCGTGGCGACGAGGGGCCCCCCCGAAGTCCATTTACTGTTGTCTCAACTGGCCCCCCTCTGAAATCACTGTCGCCGCTGCGTGCGGCAGACCAGGGTGGGCGCCGCCGTTCCGGCAGCGGCGTCCCCTCCTCGTCTGCACTCCCTCGCACCGCGAACACACGTCTGCACACACATACAACATCTGGAGCCCCGCCACGGGCCCCCGAGGGAGCCGTTGATGTGGACACGTTGCCGCCAGCCGGGGCGGACAAATCTCCATGCCCACCGCTACTCGAAGTATCATGGCACGACTCTTAAGCGGCCGACGTGGAACGGTTCCTTCCCCGTGGGCCCCCGGCGCGCCTCTCCCGCGCGAAAGTCCAGCGACCAGCACCACGCAGTCCGGAGGCACCGGTCAGTCTCGCGCGATCAGGCTCACCATCAGCTGCCGGCCCTCCACCGACCAGGTGGACTCCTCGGGGTCGAAGCCCGAGTTCCAGATCGCGTCCTCCGCGGGCGGCGAAAGCGGGTGGCGGGAGTCTCTGGGAGGCAGGGCTGCGCCCACCCGCGCCGGGGAAAGCCCAGTCACGCCAGGGAGGGCGCGCCAGGCCCACGTCCGGGCACTGGTTCGGGTCCGAATGAGGGCAGGGTACGAACACCATCGGGCACCGAGGAGTGGTGGATCCGTGAGCGCCAGCAAGAGCCTGGAGAAGAGCGATCCAGAACGTTCTGAAAGGCCTCTGGAACGAGCTGTCCGCGCCCCGAGGTTGCCTGGGCTCCGGAATGACGAGGAAGACGAGGATGAGGACTAGTACGAGGACGAGGACGACGAGGACGACGACAAGTACAAATACGAGTACGAGCGCGCGGAGGGGAGCACCACACTCGACGACGGCGAGGACATCGAGGACGAGGACGACAACGAAGAGGAAGATGAGGACGAGGAGGACGAGGAGGAGGACGACGAGAACGCAAGGGACAAGAGTAAAGGACAAATGACTTAGAAACGCAAGGATACGCGGGCTTTGGCTCTGGCATCAGGCGGCAGACCCAGCGCCGGCCCCTCCAAAAGCGGCATCATCGTGTCTCCTCCTCCTCCTCCTCCTCCTCATCATCATCATCATCATCAGCACCAGCAGCATCACCATCACCATCAACATCATCATCAGCACCAGCATCATCAGCAGCAGCCATCGGCATCATCATCAGCAGCCTCAGCATCGCTATCATCAACAAAATCAGAATAATCAGCATCATAGACATCGATATCATCATCATCATCATCATCACCAGCAACATTTTCAGCATCAGCATGTTCATCATCATCATCATCATCATCATCATCATCATCATCATCAGAATCAGCGTCATCGTCATCGTCATCATAATCATTACCATCAGCATTATCACTATCATCATCCTCATCACCATCATCAACATATTCATCATCGTCAGCAACATCCTCATCCTCATCATCATATCACACCCACCATCACCACCATCGGCAGCAGCATCACCTTCCCCATCTCCTACATCATCATCAACATCATCATCGAAATCAGCATCATCATAATCGTCATATCACCTCCACCACCATCATCGGTATCATCATCGTCATCAACATCAGAAGCAGCATCATTTCCACCACCATCATGAGTAGCATCAGAATGAGCACGACCATCATCGCCATCATCATAGTTAGTCAGCATCAGCATCAGCATCATCATCATCCCCGCCATCATCAGCATCATCAACATCCCCACCCCCAGCTCCTCCCTACGAGATGGCAGGCCAAAGGCCATAAAATTCTGAAGCGGCACGCTTGCACCGTCGATAGTTCTGCATCTGCACCATCCTTGCATATCCCCCTCCATCATCCCTGCTTCTCCAGCGCTCACCCGGTGGCTCGCGGGGGGTTCCGAGGGACCCGGGAGGCCTTTGGGGACTTCCAGAGGTATTCGGGAACGGCCAGAAATACCCTTACCTTACAGCCTCGATCCTCGATCCTCGATCCTCAACTCATAGCCGCCCCCGGGGCGCCGGGCCTCTCCCGACAGCAATCTTTAGGCAACCGAACTCTATACACCGACGTTTTTTTCGGGCCCTGCACTGAAACTCGCACCGGAAAACGGATTATGGTGCATACGGCATCTTGGCGCATACATTGTTCGTTGCTTCCACGGGAAAGCGGGAAACAAGTATACAGCACACCGCCCCGACGTCGTCCCAGACCCTACAAAAATCCTGGGAGTGAAAAGCAGTCCGCTACTTGTAATGCATATTCTCCAGTTTCCGAATCCTGGCAGATTGTTCAGGATGCGTCCTGCCGCGGCGACGAGAACCTCCAAGAAAGCTTAGCAGCTTCCGAAACGAGGACGCCGGCCCTGCTCTCCCCTTCCTTACGCACTCTTCTCGCTCGCCAGAGGTCCCAGGACGCCTCCTGGAGACCCAAACCTTGGATTCCTGGTATGCGGCCTCGGACGCCAAGCGATGCTGCAGGGGGGGGGCTTCCCAACTTCCCTCACCGACTTGGGTGGGGAGCGCACGCGAGACTGCGCAGCGCCACAGGAGGAGGCAGAGGAGGAAGGGCGCCTGCATCTTCCACTTGCCGTTCCGGGACTCCCTGCGCAGCTCCAGAGCGCCAGAGACGACAACGACGACCAACAGCGACGACGACGACGACGACGAAAGTGGCTACAGCGACAGCGACGACGACGAAGGCGACGACAGCGACAACGACGAAGGCGACGACAGCGTCGACGACGGCGCCGGCGACAACGGCAACGACAGCAACATGGCCGCGACGGCGACGGCGGCGACGACAGTAGAAGGAGGAGCAGGAGTTGGAGGGGGAGGTGGTGGAGAATCCCCCTTCTCAACCCCTCCCCCCCTCTCATCGTACCCGTACTGGTAAATACTCCGGTTCTGCCTCCTAAACGGCAGATATTGGGCCCATCCGGGATGTCCTCTCCTACATGTCAAATACATCATCAATAGGTTTCGCCACAGCATGAGAATCACGTCGTCCATGCTTGACACAAACGGAACAAGACGCACATCCCGCGCGAGAGGCCGAAATGTCGCTCTCGCCTCGGCGCCGCACACTTCCGCACGCAACTTCGTCAGCCCGCGAGCGGGCGAAAGTGTCGCTCTCGCCGCGGTGCCGCGCAGACTTCACATGAAAGCGGCGCTCCCGCCTCGATGCGGCGCATGTTCGCCACTCGCTATTCTTGGGGGGGGCGCGCGAGTGGGCCACTTGTCGCCCTCGCCCAAGCTGCGTGCGCATTTCGCTCGAAAGTGGCGTTCCAGCGCGGGCGCGGCGCATGGCTCGTTCGCCGAATCGCATGAAAGCGACAGCGGCTGCGGGGCTGCGCGAGCGGGCGACGAGCGGGCGAAATGCCCACCTCGCCCAAGCGCCGCGCAATCTGCGAATGAAAGTGGCAGTGCTTTATCAGCCCGGCGCATGCTTGCACGCTGCCTTCATCGGAAGATTCGCCGCTCCTATCCATGCGCGGCCCAGGTAGTTCTCTCCTCGCCGAGTCGTCGGAAGCGGAACCGGGCGCGAACGCCTTACGTTTGCAAGGTGGAGCGCGATCCGGTCCTAATATCAAGGTGTGCCACAAGTAATAATTATGATTTCGTGTTTTGCGGGAGGAAAGGCGCGGGTAGGCGGGGCACTCTGACTCGCTTGCCCTGGCTAACTTGACCTCCCCTCATATTCCCCCTCCTCCTCCTGCTCCTGCATCTGCTCCTCCTCCCCCTCCTCCTCCTCATCATCAGATTCATCAGCAGCATCATCCATCAGCATCATCATCATCATCATCATCATCATCATCATCATCACCACCACCACCACCACCACCACCACCACCACCACCATCATCATCATCATCATCATCATCATCATCATCATCATCAGCAGCAGCAGCATCATCAGCATCATCATCATCATCATCATCATCAGCATCATCATCATCATCATCATGATCATGATCATCATTATCATCATCATCATCATCATCACCATCATCATGATCATCAACATCATCATCGTCATCGTCATCAGAGGCAGCAACATCATCATCAGCATCATCATCCTCATGATCATCACCATCATCATCAGCAGCATCATCATGAGCGTCGTCATCATCAGCATCATCGTCATCATCAGCATCATCAGCATCATCAATATCAACATCATCTTCATCAACATCATCATCAACATCATCATCGTCGTCATCGTCATCATCATGGGTATCATAAACATCATCATCGTCATCATTATCCCTCTCTTCCGTCATTTCCTCCATCTTCTCAACCTCCTTCTCCTCCTTCTCGCTATCCTCTTCGTCGTCGCAATCACCAGAAACATCATCATCGTCAGCAGCATCGTCATCGTCATCATAATTATCCTCATCATCACCATCAGCATCATCATCAGCATCAGCCTCAGCATCGACATCATAAGCATCAGCATCAGCACCATCAGCATCATCAT
>CAUYUJ010016916.1:27500-55000 GCA_963575745.1 Prorocentrum cordatum
CATCATCATCAGCAGCAGCATCATCAGCATCATCCGCATCATCATCATTACCAGCATTACTCACAGCAGCAGCATCATCAGCATCATCAGCCTCATCACCGTCGGCATCATCATCATCATCATCATCATCAGCATCAGCATCATCATCATCATCATCATCATCATCATCATCATCATCATCATCATCATCATCATCATCATCATCATCATCATGAGCATCATCATCATCATCATTATCATCATCAGCAGCTGCATCGTCATCGTCAGCATCATTATCATCAGCATCATCATCATCAGCATCCACATCATCATTGTCATCAGCATCAGCCTCGCTATGGTCATCAGCAACATCATTATCATCAACATCATCAGCAGTGAACATCAACATCATCAGCAGTCATCATTAGTATCAAAATTAGCATCATCAGTACCATCAACATCAGCAGCATAGCCACCACCAGCAGCATTCCTGTTCCTCCCCATGATCATCAAAATCCGGATTATCAGCTCAACGACAGCATCAGCATCATCATCATCAGCAGCATCATCATCACCGTCATCAGCGTCATCATCATCTGCACCGTCGTCGTCGCAGTCAACAGTATCATCAGTATCATAACCATACGCATCATCATCATCAGCATCATCAGCCGCATCATCGTCAAACTCGTCATCAGCATCATCATCTTCATCACAATCATCATCATCATCGTCATCATCATCACCATCGCAAGCATCGTCATCGTCATCACAACTTTACATCATAACCATGATCCTCAACATCATCTTAATCCACATCAGCATCCCCATCCGCATCCGCATCGTCATCATCATGTCGGCAGCATTATCATCATCATCCGCAACAGCATCGTCATCATCATCAGCAGCATCACCATCATCAACAACATCACAAGCAGCATTATCAGCATCACCAGGCTCATCAGCATAATCATTCGCTCCACCCACATCATCGTAACCGGTAGAGTCCTCATCATAAGAACCATCGTCGTCGTAATCAGTATCATCATCCTTCTCCTCATCATCCTCATCGCTAGCATCAGAATCAGCATCAGCATCGTAATCCCGATTAGTATCATACTCAGAATCCGCATGCCCATCATCATCCTCATCCTGGTTGTACACCTCCTTTTCCTCCTCGTCCTCCTCCTCCTCCTCCTTCTCCCCCTCCTCATCATCATATGTCCATCTAGGCAAAAACTCACTGTCGAAGCAGCGTCGCTTATTGCGTAGGTGATCAGTATGCGCTTTGCGTTGCTTAGCCTCACGGGTTAGTTGGCTCACGCTCCACATTGACGACATGCTGATAAAGGACTGGCGAACCGTTACCACCCACACGTTGAAGCGAGTAGCTGTACAGGCCAACCTTCTCTCCATCATCATTCATGCGAACGATACTGTTGGTTCCACCGTCTCAGCTACACTTGGAAAGGTCATTCTGCGGTTTTTGGTTTCAAAATATTCTGAGAGTGCTGGAGCTGTGCTTACCATATCCCTCCATCAGGCCCTCGGTGGAACACCAAACTTCAGCACGTCCAAGGGAGTTTTTTCCTACTCGTAGGATTGACTGGATTCTCCTTTCTAAAAGAAAAATAGACTCCACCCACCCACCCGGAATTAACGGTCCCCCCTGGGGCATTGTGGTTTCATAGATATTCTGCACACTCGTCCCTCCGATCAGTGAACTCATACTATCCCAGCCAGGCCGGTATCACTCCCCCGCGCCATCCTTTGCAAAAAACTACTATGCGCATACACTCCGTTGATCAAAAACCATAAGTTGACAAGAGTTCCTTGCAAAAAACGGGACGAAGTGCTTACGCGCGCGTCGTCGCGCGCCAAGCCGAAATCCTTCAAAAACCTTCGGTTCCGGAAGGATTCCAAAATCGAGTTTCAAACAAAAAAACATGCAACAACACAGGGGCTCGCAACACTGATTTGCAAGAAACAAAAAATGTACGCGCGCGCTCCTGCGAAATCTTCAGAAAAAAACCATATGTTTTCCAAGAGTTTCAAGAAATGCTACCAAAGGGGCTTCGCGCGCGCGCATGTCGAAATCGTTCGCGCGTGCCGTCGCGAGAACCCTCTGGAAAGAAACAGGACGAAGTGTGCACGCGCGTGTCGTCGCGCGCGCATGCCGAAATCCTTCAAAATTCATTGGTTTCAGGTGAATTTCAAAATCGAGTGTCCAAAAAACATACACAAACACTAGGTTTCGCGACACGGATTTTCAACAAAAGCGTGCGCGCGCGCTCTTCCGTCGTCATCGTCGTCGCCGTCCTCCCTCCTCCCTCGTCGTCGTCGTCATCGTCGCCGTCGTAGTCCTCTGTCTTTCCTCGTCGTCGTCTTGGCGTCGTCGTCGTTTCCGTCGTCGTTGTCGCCGTGGTCGTCCTTCCTCCTTCGTCGTCTTCGTCGGCGTTTCGTCGTTGTCCCTCCTATGTCGTCGCCGTCGTCATCGTCGTCGTCGTCTTCCCTCCTGCCTCGTCGTTGTCGTCGTCGGCGTCGCCGTCCTCCCTCCTTCTTCGTCGTTCGCGTCGTCGCCGTCATCCCTCCTCCCTCGTCGTTGTCGTCGTTGCCGCCGTCGTCGCCCTCCCTCCTCCCTCGTCGTGGTCGTCTTCGTTGGCGACGTCATCGTCGTCGTCGTCTTCGTCGTCTTCGTCGTCGTCGGCGGCGTCGTCGTCGGCGTTGTCGTCGTCGTCGTTGTCATCGTCGTCGTCGGCGTCGGCGTCGTCGTCGTCACAGTCGTTGTCGGCGGCGTCGTCGTCGTTGTCGCTGTCGTCGTCGACGTCGGTATCGTTGCCAAGTGCCATGTGGTACCCACCGTCACGGTCTTAAGAGATCTTGCGACCAGATTGCGGGTGGGAGGGTGGGATGTTTGTACGACCAGTGGAGAGGACAGCTTCAAATTGAGCAAGTGATTAACCGCCATCCCTAGACAGTGTCTAACTCACGCTTCAGGGTCCAGGGTCAACAAGGAGGTGGAGCCCACGGCTAGGCAGCCTGATCATTACCTGGCTCAATTGTCCGGTTCCGTGCCTACTCCTCAAGTTCGCGCCACGCAAGAGATAGCCTCAGAAGCCGTAGCTCGATGGGAACTTCGATACCCAGCATGTGTCCAAGCCCTGACTGACCACATGGTGCCATGCCCTCTCCCATCATGGTCTACCCCGCCGGCAGATCACTGCACTACCAGAAATCAGCATCCGCGAGTCGGCAAGGACAGGATAATTGTCAATCGCGAAGCCAACGGTAACAAAAGTGGCAACTCTGTGCTCACGATCGGCTACATAAGCTATTCGCTGTCATCGTCGTGGCTGTCGTGAGATTCGTTCGTCGATTGCTCGGCTATGGCTGGCTGGGTTGATGCGATCATGGCGAACAAATGCCAAGCATGGCGAAACCAGCTTTAGACCAGATGAACTCCCACTGGCCAGTTGCTCCTTGCTCGCTACTGAAGGCAGAGTGCGTAAACAGGCCTTCTCCATCATCCAATAATTTTTGGAAGACTACTTTAGACTCAAGGGGAAGCTTGACAAGGCTACTACTCGAGTTCGGTGGCATCGTTTCCTGACCGACGCCGCTAGCATAGTTGCCAGATCCTCGGGGCGAAGGTATTGGTCTGATGTTGCTTGATTATGTCGCCTTCTCCATTATTGTGCTCAGGTTTCCAATCGTTGCTCCTACAAGCTCTAAATGAAATAGCACACGCACAAAACCAACGAGATGGAGATCATGCGTTGAGCTAAGTAGCCGACTCCATTGGGGACTTGTGGTCGTCGAGGGGGTTCGGGGATGCTTTCTCAACCGTCAGGAGGCTAGGACCAGCAGGAATGCACGATCGCAAGGTGAGGATCCTTCCTGCAACTGTGTCGCAAAGAGCGATGACAAGTCGACTCAGGACTGGATGAAGCTCATGTGCTGAAATTGCTCGACCTTCTGAGCGTTTGTCAGTTCCGCCAGTCAGGTCGTCATGTCTCGGGCGAGGGCCATAGTCCTCCGGGGGCTGGAAGTCATCGACCACCACGAGTCCCGCTCGCCCGTCCTTGTTGTTTCTCCTGGACTGGAGGTTCGCTGCGTCCCGGGCCCCGTTAACCCCCGACTTGAATCGCACCCGCGCCCTCTCGTTGATGAACCGCGGGGATGGGGGCCCCTCGCCGGCTCCGCTGACAGTCACCTGGAGCCGACGGCATTCCGCATTCCAGGAGGGGCGTGCCTCTGGCAGTCTTCGGCGGCCTGCACGACTGCGCCCTCGTCCCAAGCGCGCTGGGGAGGAGGCGAGGCGCAGTTCTGAGCTGCCACCTGCTGCCAGCCCTGCTGCTCGGGGCGGAAGCCGCCAGGCAGTCCTTTGGCCAAGGCTGTCGCGGACCCGGGGGCTGCACCCCTTATCCGAGCGGTGCGAGCATACTGAAATCCCGGCATAGGCTCGGGCGGCGCGCCCTGCCTGGCCTCAGGCGGCCCGAGGCCGGCGGCGCCGGCCATTGCGTCTGGCTGTCGCCCTTCGCCCGAGAAGACGAAGTATGCGCGGGTGGCACTCCGGGCGGCGGCGGCTGCGTCTGGTCTGCGACGGCGACGCCCTGGCCGGCGGGGGAGGCGCGCCAGGTGCCTGTGGCTCTGTCCGCTTCGGGGGCGCACCTGGAAGCGGCGGCGTCCGCGCCCGCGGCGACGCCAGCGGCGGTGGCGGCACGCCGCGCGCTGCGGGCAGCGCCAGCTGCCTCGCGGGGCGACGGCTGCATCTGCGACGGCGGCGACGGCTGCGTCTGCGACGGCGGCGCGCCTGGCGGCGGGGGCGGAGCACGGGCCTGCGCCCGCGGCTGGGCTCCACCGCCAGCGGCACACCCGCCGGTCGGCGCAGCCTCGGCGCGCCACGAAGTGGCCCCGCGGGTAGAGGCGCATCGGGGGCGGCAGCAAAATGCCAGGAACGCCCTCCTCAGTCAAGGGCCGGAGGCCGTTGTTCCTCCGCCACGCTGGGGGGCCCACCGGGATGTCGCCCTCGTTCCGCAACCTACCCGATGAGCTGCACTGTCGACTACCCGGTCGGCCGTGCGCCCCTGAGCCCTGAGAGCACCGATCTTGGAGAAGTACGGGCAGTAGTCTCTGGCCCCAAAAAGGCGCTGGGCGAAGCCCCTCGGCGGCAGGTGATCGCCGATGCGCCTGTAGACCTCGGCATACGACGTGCCCTCGTCTGCTTTCATGGCCTCATGACGATAGAAAAGCACTCCTCCTCCTCCTCTTCGGATCCCGAGACTCGAGCTGGCCATGAGAGCCTCACAGCACGAGTGGAGAAGGCTCGGCACGAAGTTTTACTGCCGCAAATGCAAGGTTTTCGTGAACCGCTCGAGGTTCTTCGCGGCAGCCCCGACAGTGTGTGCTAACAGAGCCCCTCCCCCTGGAATCGCGGCCTTAAACGGCCGACGGGTCCTGGGAGGGCAGGTTTTAGACGAGTCCCACGCCTTACAGTACTGGGGGGAATTCAAACTCGTCTTTTGCAGTATGTGCGGTCTTACGGCCACCACAGACCCCAGGCACCTCTGCAAACCGTGTGTTGCACCCACCCCGAAGGGGAGGCAGAATCTGGCGAGGATAAGGAGAGGCCTTCACCCTTGTGTGAAGGGCCCCCCCAAGATTGTTACAGAGGCCAATCTTGAAGACCTCCGCCAGTAATTCACGTGTGTCGACGTTCGTTGTCGTCAGCCCACTAGTCCACTAGTCCTGCTCCTCCTCCTCCTCCTCCTCCTCCTCCTCCTCCGCATCCACCTTCTCCTCCGCCTCCTCCTCCTCCTCCTCCTTCCTCCTCCTTGCAGGTCATGCCCCAAGGGCGTCCTCGTCGACCGCGGCGGGCAAGCCCCTCACGCCGACCTGGGCGCGCGGCAATCTTCGGCGTTCCACCAGGGGTCTTCAACTGTTTCCGGTGGTATCTGGTGGTCTTCGGCGGTATCTGGCGGCCCTGCGCGGTTCCTGGCCGTCTCCGGTGGTTCTTGGCAGTTTTCGGCACAAAAGCTGGATGGTCGCGCTTACCAAGGGGCACATGGTCGAACACCTGATGGAACCCAGCAGCGCGCCACTGCCGAGCCAGGCCGTTGGACCAAAACCAAAAGAAGCAGCACTGAAGGGCTCCCAAACAGCGGCGCACTTTGTCTCCCAGACATCCAAAGATATGATGTCTTCAACCCGCGGCCTTTTAAAACGAATGCGTGCGGCGCTAAAACGAGCGCCACATTTCAAAGCGGCCCGCCCTCCATCCGTGATGCTCTTGCAAACATTTCAGATTGTGCGTGGCGCCCAAGCGAGAGCCACAGCTCTTTTCTTTGTTACAATAATGGGCATTCTAAGGGGAGGGGGGGCGGGGGGGGGTATAATGAAACGCCCCCCCCCCGCCGCGTGGCTCCGGAACCACAGCCGCGCCCGCGCGCACCACGACGATAAGTGACGAGCGACGAGCGACGAGCGACGTGCGACGACGACGACGACGACGAGGACGACGACGACGTTCACGACGACGACGACGACGCGAGCAGCATTTAGGTGGCGACCTGCCCCACAGCGCCTGTCTACACCAACACCACAATGCTTACGTGCACCACAGCGCGCGTGTACACCACAGCGCCTGCGTACACCGCAACAGCCGTGTGCGACGCAGCGCCTGTGTACACCACAGTGCTTGCGTGCACCACAGCGCCGGTGTACACCACAGCGAATGTGTAACACAGCAGCAACCATGTGCAACACAGCACCTGTGTACACCACAATGCTTGCATGCACCGCAGCGCCTGTGCACACCACAGCGCCTGTCTACACCACAGCATCCGCATGCACACAGCGCTGGTGTACACCACAGCGCCTGCGTGCACAGGACAGGTAGAACGAGCATGTAGGTCAGGATCTGCTGCGGACAACTAAACGCCACGCAATGCGACGTTTTTCTCTCCTGCCTCCTCCGCCACCTCCACCTCATCCTCCCCTTCCTCCGAGGGGGATGAGAAGGAGAAGGAGGAAGAGGAGGAGAAGGAGGAGAAAGAAGAGGAGGAGAGGGAGGAGCAAAAGGAAGAAAAATAGTTTTTACCGGGAAAACAAAACCACGGTTTCGGATCCCTATGCGGATCCCAGTAAGGGTTCCTATGCGAATCCCTATGCGGATCCCAAAGTAGATCCCTATGCGGATCCATGCGCAGATCCCTATGCGGATGCTTATGCGGATCCCGATGCGGATGCCGATGCGGATGCCCTTGCGCAGTGCCATGCGAATCCCTATGCGAATTCCTATGCGAAATCCTCTGCCGCTCCTTACGCGGCGTGCGGATCCCTATGCAGATGCGCATGCGCATGCCTATGCGGATCCCCATGAGGTTACCAATGCGGACCAGGCTCCTATGCGCAATCCTATGCGGACGCCGATGGGGATCCCGATGCGCACGGCGGCAGTGCCCGGAGCGCACTGGGGGAGATGGGGCGTTACGTTAAAGGTGGGGGGGCCGGGGCGCTATAATGCCCATTATGCCCAAAGCGATAAAGAAACACGCTCCACCAACCATCCATCCGCGAAAATGCTGCAAATGTTGAATGTGTACGGCAATGAGGCGAGAGCCTCATTAAAAAAACGGCCCGCCCTCCATTCGTGAAACTCATGCAAATATCTGCGACGAATATGCGCGGCGCTGAGACGAAAGCCGCACTTTGAAAAACCACCCGCCCTCGATTCGCGACACTGCGAAAAAGCTCAAGTTTCAGGACCATAAAGCGACAAAGTCTCAGGCGAAACGCCAGGCCCGCCCTACCGACAAGTCTGGGGCCACGCCTGAGGGAGGTTATGCATAAGGGGAGCAGATAGTGGGGAGAGGGAGGGAGGAGGAGGGGGAGGAGGAGGAGGAGAGAGAGGGAGGAGAAGGAGGGTGGGGAGGAGGATGGTGAGGGTGGCGGAAGAAGAGGAGGACGAGGAGACGGAGGCGGAGGAGGAGGAGGAGAAGGAGGAGGAGGGTTGCAGTGAAAAAAGAAGGAGAAGGAGGAGAAGGATGAGGAGGAGAGGGGACGAGGAGGAGGAGGCGGGTGCGGTAAAAAAATTGAGGATGATGAAAGAGGAAGGAGGAGGAGGAAGAGGAGGAAGAGGAGGGGAGGAGGAGGAGGAGGAGGAGGAGGAGGAGGAGGGCGGGGGGGAGGAGGAAGAGGAGGAGGAGGAGGAGGAGGAGGAGGGTGGGGTAGGAGGAGTCCTCTCAAGGGGAAACGATCGGGGGGGAGTGGCCCAGGCAGGGGGGGGGGAGAACGTCGACCTGGAATCGGCGATACATCGCCAGTATATCGGCGATAGGCCCCCGATAGCGACGTGCCTAGGAAGGGGCGGGCCCTCTGGCCCGTTATCGACAATCAGTGCGGCGACTGAGAGACGACGCGCACCCCCTGAGCCCACCCACCAGACCACCCTTCGGGTGATTACGAGGCCGGGGGGGAAGGGGGAGGCGGTCGATTTGCAATGAGCCCCGCCTACCGCCAGCAAAGAAAACACGGAGAACATAAACACCACCTACCCCCACTTGCTTCTTCAACCTAATGTTTGTATGTGTATATATATATGCACACGCATAGATCTATCAATGTGTATCTATATGTATATATGTACATGTGTATATATGTATATGTATATATATACATATACATATATCGTGTCGATCCCTCAAACAATTTCCATATCTATATGTCTATATATATATATACTAGAACCATCGCGCGCGCTTCGCGCGCGCTCAGGTTCTAGCAGGCCCCAGGCCTTGACGAATTCACTGCTCCACTGAAGTAGTGGACCACAGTCCACGCATGCCAATCTGCATTCCGAAAGGCCTTCGAGGAAAATGGTTGTGTAGGGGGGCGGAGGCCGTATGAATCGGGTTCCCAGAAGGCCTTCTGGGAGCATGGGTTTGGGGCGTCTCGGGGAGCCTGTCGGGGCGTGCCGTCGTCGATTCGATTCGATTCGCGGGGCCACGAAGGCAACTCCAGGCGGGCAGCCTACACTCCCGAGCACACGGCCGCGCCGCGGGCGGACGCGGCGGCCCTACGCGGCGGCGTAGGCGGGCAACACCCGCTCGGCGAGGTCCAGCACGTCCAGGCCGTACTCGGCCAGCATGGCGGCCCGCGGGACGCTGCCCGCCGTCCCTTGCTGCACTGCCGCCGTCGTCCTCGCTGCTGGCCAATGCCCTCAGCCGCCTGCACCACACGACGCTGCTGCCGCTGAGCTGCCACCTGCTGCTGGGGCGCCTCCTCTCCCTCGAGGCCCAGCCTCGCCTGGAAGGCCTCATGGGCCGCTGGGGGTAGCGGCCCCTGCAGCCTCAGCGCGGGGACTCCAGCACCTTTCTCCCTGCGCTGCTGAACACCTCCGCGTGGTTGACCACTTGGGTGTAGCCCTCGAGCCCGAGGGCGGCGCTGGCTGCGCTGCCCCGTGGCCCTCTCGCCGATGCTCTGTTCCTTGAGCTTTGGGCGGCCTCCAGATTGGCCGCCGAGGACCATGTAGGCGCCGCACTTGCCGCGCGCCACCAGCTCCTGGGACTCCCCGCCTGCGCCGCAGCACGCGTGTGTCAGGGAGTGGCAGCGGCAGCGGATGCCAGCCGTGGTGATGGAGAGGCCGCCCGCGCAGGCCACCGAGCGGACGCTCTCCACTCGCGGCTGCTGCGCCGTCGGCCTGCATGGAGTGGGCAGCGCGGCCCGCTCCTCCTGGTTGGCGAACCGCACCTGCCGCCTCTCGTCGGACTCGAGGAAGCTGCAACTGTCCTTCTCCGCGAAGTGCTGCATGCAGACCGCCGCCTGGCCCACCCAGCGGGCCTGCTCCTGGGCGAAGCCCGCCAAGGCGCAGCGTTCGCCCACGGTATGGGCGCCCTCGGCGTGCAGCCGTGCTCCCAGCTTGGCGGAGCGGCAAGCGTGCGGGGTGCTGCGCCTCTGCGCCTCCGTGAGTCGCCCGTCGAGCACCGCCTGCCTGCTGCCGCGGGCGGCAACCTTGTTCACCCTGGAGCCGCCAGGCTCGGGGGCGGCGAGGCTCCTGCTCCAGAGGTGGGCGTTGGCCTTGGTCGGGCACGCCGCATAGGCCAGCCCCCAACGCGGGCACCCGGCCGTGCCGTAGCAGTCGATGCGGACCTCCTCGACTGCAGGGCCCGCGTAGTGCACCATCTTCCAGACCGCAAAGTCCTCACCGCCGCGAGCCGCCTGCTGCGGACGGAGGACCCTCCTGACGGTCCCGTAGACGCCCGCGATGAGGCTGCCGTCGTCGTCGCATTGAGCAATCGCCCAGCTCGCGTGTCCCAAGGCGCAGAACTGCGGGTCGACCGACGATCCGTCCACGTACAACTTGCCATTGTGCTTGACGCCGGGCGGCCTGCATGTCCACCAGACACTCATGGCGTCCGTGCGAGGCCCTTGGGGAGGCGGCGGCGCTGACAACCAGCTCCGAGCAACGTCCTCCCCTGCTGCCTCTCCGAGGGCGCGAGCCCGCACGGCGCTCCACATCAGCACTGGCGAGACCGAGCCCCTCCGCTGGGCCGCAAGCATGGGGAAATCGAACCTCCTGTGCCAGTGCGCGTTCGTGAGGTGGGAGACCATGCCGTTCCTCTCGCGCTCGCTGAGCTTGCGTCCTGGCCCGATGAGCTCCTTGAAAGCACCCCAAACGAAAGAACCATACAAAGAAGAGGCACAGGCCAGCTTTCGCATCTCATGCCGATCCGAGGCGCGCCTCGCACCAAGGCTGGCCTCCAGGCCGAGCTCACGCAGCCCCATCAGCGTCAAGTCCAGCACGTCCCCGACGTCCGTGATGAGGCACCGCACGGACCTGAAGTACCAGCCGATCCTGCCCAGGGCGAGGACAACTGCATCCACGGGGAAGTTGCGGTGCACCCAGGGCACGGCTGCTGACGCCTGCCGCGAGGCTGCAGCCTCGAGCGCTCCCCTGAGAATCGGCAGGGGAAGCTCGCCCGAGCGCAACCACCCTGCAAGAATATGGGGCGTGCGGTCCGTGATCAGCACAAGCGGATCCAGGTCGAGGCCCCTGCGGAGCTCCGCACGCCGCAGCCCGAGGCCGAAGGCCGCGCCGCGGGGGAGCCGCCCCGCACAGAGGCACGCGGTGACACGCCCACCGCGCAACTCTCCGTCGGCCACGCCAGTAACCGTCCGCCCCCGTATCACGCCGGACGTAGGCCCAGCCTTGTGGATCTGGTCCTCGGCAACCATGCGGTGCTTGAAGTCCCCCGGCACTCGCCACTGAGCTTCGCGCGCCTGAAGGTCCTCACGAGCAAGTACTACGACGCCCCCTGAGTGGGCGGGGGCCGCCTCCATGGCACGGTCCCATGCGTTGCCGTAGATGTCCAGCACGCCGACGCCTGCACGGAGCTGCCCGGCAGCCCTCTCACAAGCTGGCACAGCCCCGCCCACTCTCGCCTCAGGGGCGGCTGGCGTGAACCCAGCGGCGGCTCCGCGACCCCCAAGGGGCGGGGCAGACGGCTGCGACGTCGGAGGGCTGAATCCTCCCGCCGTCTGCCCGCGCGAGGCCGTCGGGGGGGCGCCTCGGCGGTCCCGACCGCACCTCGGCCCGGGGGCGGGGCTGCCTTGCCGCCGTGGCTCCTCTCGCGTCTGGTGCAAGGTCGGCCAGTCTGGCGGCGGCGGCGGCGGCGCGGGGCCCCAGGCTGTCGCTGCTGCCGAGCGGCTAGGAGCGACGAGGGCCCATAGGAGCGTAGCCCCCAGCAGCTGCCAGGGAAGCCAAGGCCTGGCCATCCTCGTGCTCGTCCCTGGCACCCTCAAGGATTCTGCGCTCGGCCTTGCCAGGCTGGGGCCAAGCGCCGAGCGCCGCGCCCGACTGCCCGCGGGCGGCGGCTGGCCCGTAGGGCCCCACTGCTGGGCTCGCCCGCTGGGTGGGCGGGCCTGGCCGCACCTGCTGCCCTGCGGCCTCCGCTGGCGGCCGCTGCACCGCGGGGGCAGAGGCTCCAGCGGCTGGGGCGGGGAGGCCTTCCTCGTCGTCGACGGCGAGTCCGTCTCCGCCAAGGCCGTCGGCCCAGCGCGATGCCGCGGCCGCAGGCGCAGCGGGGTGGAGCATGTCCGAGATGGCTGCGCTCTGCGTGGTGATAATGTCCATGATTTCCAGGAGCCCGGGCGCGACGCCATCCGAGTTGCGGCCAAGCATCTCACCCAGCTGGCTGACCTGGGTGACGAGGCCCCCGACCGCTGTCTCGAGGGGCCGCTGGCCTCCGCACACCTCAATGGCCCGCTGGAGCGCCTGCTGGACTGTCTGAGCCTTCGACTCCTCGAGCCTGCCGAGCTGGCTGTCGAAGTCCTCAACCGCGGACTCGGCCTCGGCCAGCTCTTCCTGCATCGCCGCAATCTTCCCCCTGAGGGAGTCAGCTCGCTGCACGGCCTGCTCACGCTTGGCTCTGGTTGCAGTGATCTGCTTCTCGACCTTCTGCATGGCGTTGGCGCCTCCGTGGAGGACGGCGTGGGGGGCCTCCCGAGCCGCTGGGCCTCGCGGAGCTCGGCCTCTGCCCTCTCGGCCGAGGCCTCCGCTGCGAGGAGGGCCGCCCTGGCCTCTCGCTGGAAGGCCTCGCTGGCCCCCTCCATGGCGACAGCCTCGCGGAGGCTGGAGATGCGAGCCTGGGCTTCCTCGAACCTGCGCCCCAGACTCGACGCGGGCTCCTCGGGCAGCTCCTCACGCTCCTCACGCCAAGGCGGCGGCTTGGCTCCGCCCCGCGGCCGCCCCCTGCTGTTGGGCG
Organism: Prorocentrum cordatum; assembly: GCA_963575745.1. NCBI lineage: Eukaryota > Dinophyceae > Prorocentrales > Prorocentraceae > Prorocentrum > Prorocentrum cordatum. The sequence continues at coordinate 40,244 of CAUYUJ010016916.1, forward strand.
CGCTGCTCGGCACGGTGCTGGCGGCCGAGGCTGTCCTGGAGGCGTCACCAGCTCGGCGCGCTGCACGCTGGTGCGAACGCCCCCTGGGCTGATGGACGAAGCCCTCCCCGTCGGCCTGGGGCAGGTGCACCGCGCGCAGGCGCTTCGCCCACGCTGGCGCCTCCTTCCCGCACGACTTGCAGGTCGCCCTCTTGTCACGCCAGTTCCACTCCTTGCACAGGCAGACCCAGTACACCCTGCGCCTCCAGGTTGGCGGCGCTCCAGTTCCGTCGCCCGACATGGCTGCAGGCCCCGCGCGCTCCGCCTGGCCACGCTGCATCGAAAACACGAAACAAGAAGCTGGCCCAGGGCGCGGCGTCCCTCGCGCTCGACAGCGCCCGAAGGACTCGCGGTCGTCGGGATCGCCATGGCCTTGAGCCAAAATGGCTACGGACGGGCGTGCCGTCGTCGTCGTCGTCGTCGTCGTCGTCGTCGTCGTCGTCGTCGTCGTAATGTCGTCGTCGCCTATTGGGGCGCCGTCGTCGTCGTCGTCGTCGTCGTCGTCGTCGTCGTCGCCGTCGTCGTCGTCGTCGTCGTCGTCGTCTTCGTCGTTTCGTCGTCGTCGTCGTCGATTGAAGAGGGCACTTGGGGCAACTTTGTGCGAAACGATCTGCGGAGGGCCGCGAGAAGGCGATCAGTCATGTTCCCAATCAACTTCCCAAACAGCTCTCCTGTAGCATGATGGTACTTCGAAGCCTCTGGAGGCTCGCGGGCCCATGATGAACCATGTCCCCGGAAGGCTTTCTGGGGACATGGTTTGTTGGGGTGTGTTGGGGGGTCTCTTGTGCGTTCCCTGGGGGCCCCTTGGGGGCCTCCGGGAACTCTCGGGCCCATGATGAATCATGTCCCCGGAAGGTTTTCTGGGGACATGATTTCTTAGGGTGTGTTGGGGGGCCTCTTGGGCGTTCCCTGGGAGCCCCTTGGGGGTCTCTTGGGGATTCCTGGGGGCCTCTTGGGCGCCTCACGGGGCTTCGTGGGAGCCTCTTGGTGGCCTCTTGGGGCCTACAGGCGGCTTCTAGGGCCAGAGACCTCGAAATATCGGTTGGCGGTCCCCCTCTGGGCCCTCTCTTGGGGAGCTCTTGGGGCACAGTTGGGTTGTCTGGGGAGCCTCCTGGGCCGTCTTGGGGCCCTCTTCGGGGCCACTGGGCCCGTCTTGGAGCGATCTGAAGAGCCTCCGAGCGAGGCCGTGAGGGAGCGCTGGGAAGCGGCGAAAGCGAGAACGCCCAAATCCTTCAAAAACCATCGGACAATTCGTGAATCTTGCCTCCCAGGGCCCTCTTGGGGAGCCTCTTGAGTCCGTCCTGGAGCGTGTTGGAGTCCTCGTCGGCCGTCTTGAGGGCAGCTTGGGCGTCTTCGGGGCCTCTTGGGACAGTCTAGGGCCCTCTCGGAAGCCTGTAGTGGCCTGCTTCGGGGCGGGCCCGGGCCGCCTCGGGACCCCTCTGGGCCTTCTCTTGGCGCGCTCTTGGGGCACACTTGGGTCGTCTGGCGAGCATCCTGGGCCGTCTTGGGGCCCTCGTCGGGGCCTCGTGGGCCTTCTCGGAGCGATCTGAAAGGCCTCCGAGGCCGTGAGGGAGCGCTGGAAAGCGGGAAAAGCGAGAACGCCAAAATCCAAAACACTCGGAAACGAGTGAATATTGCCTTCCAGGGCCCTCTTGGGGAGCCCCTTGAGTCCGTCCTGGAGCGTGTTGGAGTCCTCGTCGGCTGTCTCGAGGGCATCTTGGGCGTCTTCGGGGCCTCGTGGGACCGTCTTGGGTCCTCTCGGGACCACCTTAGCCTGTCGTGGTCTGCTTCGGGGCGGGCTCGGGCCGCCTCGGGAGCTCTGGACCCCCCCCCCGCAACCCCTGGTGGGCACCGATGGGTGGAACAGGCAGCGGCCCGCACCCCCCCCCCCCAGGCCTACTCCGAGATAGAGAATCATGTTCCTGGGTTCCTGGGAAGCTTTCCGGGAGCATGATTTGTTCGGCTCTCTGAGAGGGGGGGCCTCTGGGGGCTTACCGAGGGGCGCCTTGTGGCCTTGTCGGCAAGCCTATTGGAAACATGGTGGGGGCGGTGGGCGGAAGCCCAAGGAGTCGTGTTCCAGGAAAGCCATCTGGGAAATACGATTTACCGAAGTGTCTCGGGGGCCCGCAAGGGGCTTCCCTGGGGTTCCCTTGGAGGCCTATTGGGGCTTCCGGGGGGCCTCTTGGGAGCCTCACAGGGCTTCTTGGAAGCCTCGTGATGGCCTCTGGGGGCGTCCTAAGAGCCTCTAAGGCCGGAGACCTCGAAATGTCGCACTCTTCGGGCCCTCTTGAGTCGCTCTTGGGGCTCTCTTGGGGCGCTCTCGAGGCCCTCTTGACTTATCATGGGGAGCCTCCTGGGCCGTATCTGGGCTTTCTTCTGGGATCGATGGGCTGGTTATGATCTACTTCTGGAGGTTATAACTAGATATAACACACTTGTAACATTCTTATATGCTGCTTATAATCATAGTAAAGGAGCTGTATACACAGTATCTATAATAACCGAGCGCCTAACATGATATAGTGGTTGTGTAAGTACGCTATATTCCGAAAGAGGTTAAGCGAGGGTTAGAGGAACGAGGCCAAGCAAGATACGTGAACTTCCGTAGCACATAGCGGACTTATGCATCTTGGTTACAAGCTGGCAAAGCTAGATACGCAACTTTCCCTAACCAGGATAGCAACCAGGATAGCAACCAGGATAGCAACTAGGATAGCAACCAGGACAGCAACTCTTCTCCCATCCGTTTGGAGCATTTTGCGCCCAAGCATTCGCTGGTTATCGAGGATTCCCAGCCTCTTGTTTCGGGAAATCGTCCTTGCACGGCCGCCCCGATGATAGTGTTGACAGACTTGGCGGAGCAGATCAATGGTATCATCCAGGCCTACATGGGCGGCGAGGCCAATCAGATTCGCACTGCGGCCGAGCGCATTGTGAAGATGCTGATTGTTGCGGGCCTTGCATTTGTCAACAAGTGCCAGTGCGACAACGTGGGCACCCACATGCACAACAGAGATGGCACTGGCCTCGACGTAGAGGAAGTACATATGTTGGCCCAGCGGATCTGCAACCAGGGTTGGGTTTGGGAGGAGGTCCGCAACGCCTGGGCGTTCGAGATGCCGCCAGGCGATCAGCGACAGGCTCAATTTCAATTCAACGTTCAGCTTGCCAACTCGGCCGAGGGTTACTTGGCCCCGTGGGAGGATATCAACGCGCTGAGGTACCTGAGCGTCACGTCCAGCCACACTGTCGCTGGCCTTCGCTGCGTCAAGTGAGGCGGCAGAAACATTCACCGTACTTCCCAGGATTTGCACCCAGATGCCACAATATTTCAAGAGTACGTTTATAATTATATAGCATTAATAATACAAAAACGGAGGGGGGGGGGGTAAACCATACCAATTGGAAGTGGTGTCTGCTTCGGCCCAGGTTCGGCGCCAGGTCGGACCAAGCGGGGGTCAGCACAGGCGGCAAAGCATCTCGCGACGTAATGTCCGAGATCGCTCCGAACTACTTGGAGGCCGTCGACAACGGGATGGACTGGACCATCATCCGACACGAGGTCGAGGCAGCATGCCCGATGCTGCCCCATTTCCTGCAGGAGTCAGGGAATGCAGGACATGGTACAGGGCAGGTGTGTTCGAAAACACAGGCCCTCCTTCGCATCCACCAGCGTGCGAAGTTCATGGGGAACGACTGGGGCAAGGTCCACGTGGGTCCGAACTCTGAAACATCTAAGGTAAGCAAGCAACGAACACAGATCTATCCCTCAATTATTAGAGTATATATATATGTATATATATATATATATATTAAGTTATAGTATCAGATAATACATATATCCAATGTATATGTATATACGGACGCACATGTACATAGATAACGACACCTACAACAACCATTTATGGTCCCAGGGCCCTCCCCAATGGGTTTCAAAAATCAGTGTTGCCGACCCCGAGGTCACGACTGCCGTGGAGAAAACGTCCCCGAACCTGTCGGGCCACGCGCGCGATATGTTCGACTATGTTGTACAGTACTCTGGCGGGTCAGATACACCACATTTCTTGACTGACCTTGGGACGTGGGCAAAGACGCGGAAGGTCTCAAAGGACGTCGAGGGGAGAAGCTTCAAGATGCTGGCGAAGATTCCTTTTTCAAGCAAGGGCCCGAGTACGTCGTCGGCATGCTGAAGGCCACGCTTGCCTCTCCAGACGCATTCGCCAGGGATGGAATGAGCCGCCTCCTCACGAGTTCCGACTGCGATGCCGTGACCGCCACCAAGAAAGCAAAGTGCCTCCGTGCCGCATCTTACATCAAGTCGGGGAAAGCATGGTTGGAGTCCTCCGTTCCTGAGCTCGGAAACCATCAGGTTGCCAAGCTGATCGGAGACTTTCATATACGATTGGTCATGCACGTGCACGGCAAGAAGGCGAAGGGCTGGACCATCTACAAGTCGGTCGACGAGGTCGCCTCGGCCATGCTCGACGACGTGTTCGCGATTTCCCCGCAGGCGCAGTGGACGCACCTGCCATGGACGTACATCCCCAAGTCGCCGAAGGCCGACGAGAAGAAGGGCGCGATCGTGCAGTTCGGCAGCAGCGGCGGCATCGACGAGGCGGCGCTGGCCCGGATGGGCTTCCAGAAGGGCAAGCAGGTCGTGCCGAAGAAGGACCCCAGCAAAATCTACACCACCGCGTCGATCGAGAAGGGGATCGCGACGTTCAAGGCCGAGGAGCGTCAGACGACCAAGCTGCCTAACACGCTCGACGCCGTCAAGCTGTCGGACGAGTTCAAGGCTCGATTTGATCCAGTGGGACGGCGGTGAGGAGGGGGAGAGGAGGAGGAGGAGGAGGAGGAGGAAAGATTTTTTCCCACCGCAGGGCGCACACCGATAATCCTTATCCATAGTCCGTGAACAGTGAGGACCACGCTGCGGCAGGCCAGGCCTGCCAACGTCGAGGACCATGCAGGAGGGGGGAACAGAAGCAGCAGAGGAGCAGCGAGGGAGGAGAGAGAGGACAGGGTACGTGACGCCAGCGCACTGCGGGTGGCCGATCTTCGGCGACCCGCGGGAGGTACCGCGGCACCTCGCGCGCGGGGCGGGGCGGGGCAGCCCCGCCCGCTACCGATCCTCCCGAACGAGAGTCCTCGGCAGCGGGGGGGCGCACTCGGCGACGGGGGAGGACAGAGTCCATGCCCCACAAGCCTCGGGCGCTTGCGACCCAGGCCACCGTCACCTTGACCCACAACCCAGGCCCGAGCAAACGCCTAGACAAAATCGAGAGGCTGGCACCCTTCCTCCCAGAGAGGCGCAACGGGCACAGTTAAACAGGTCGTCGACGGGGCGGGCGGCGGGGGCGGCAGGGAGCGGCGGGGCGGGTGCACGCGCGCCCCCGCGCGCGCTCCCCCAGCCGGGCGGGGGCCCAACCCCAGCAGCAACAGCACCCGCACGGCAGAGCACAAGCAGCAGGAGGACCGAGGGGGCGGGCCGGAAGAAAGGCAGGGGAAAGAGGGGAAGGCAGGGGCGGGAAAAACCGAGGACCCAACCACGCCCACCCCGCAGGGGAGAGGCAGCGGCAGAGGCAGGGGAGACGGAAGACAGCAAGCGACAGGAGAGGCAAGGGAACACAAAAAGGAGCACCAGAGCAAACGCGCGAGAGATGAAAGGGAGCGGCCACACTCAGACGACATCACTTCAAGTGGCAGCCCGCCCAATACGCCGTGCCCTGAACTGTCGTGCGACACCAGTATACCGGCGAGCGAGAAGACGCAATCGTGCAACGAAGACCTGGGACGAGGGGACCTGAGTCTGGCACCGATGATGAGCGTGTGTCTTCAGAAAGGCATCGATGAATGCAGCACAGGCAACGTCGCGGTCGAGCCCCCAGGAAGGTCCCATCAGACAGAGACATGTAAGCCATGTATCTCGGCGCTGCCACATCTCCCTCCACGGCGTGAGTAATGCTTCCAACCCTGGGAGACGGTGCAGTGCAAGGTCACGGAAACGATCGCAGATTTTGTAGTGGTGAAGGTCATCAGGGGCCACACACCCAAAGCAGCACCCACGGTCATTCGCATGAAAACGTGCCGAAGTACAAACGCCCCTGGACAGTGCGCGGAGAACGTTGGTAGCGAGATGCGTGCACGTGGCACGCTCCACAGCGCGCAATCTAGTCCGCAGACGGAACATATCCTCGAGAGATGCTGCAACTAACCACCTCGATGCCCGCACACCCAGACACAATAATGGAGTGGCAGTCATACGAACCGAACGTAAGTGCCGATGGACCTTGGCCTGGATAAAACGGGCAGTTCGATCAATGGGGGAGTTCACGAGGTCCGCCGCATCCTCATTCGTCGTGCGTATCATCGAATGGCACAACCATCCAGAAACATACGAGCAGGAATACATGCATCATAAGTCAAGCCACTAGCTAAGCCATCTAACTCATATAGTGCATAGTCTAATGCCTTGCACCGCATCACCGCCCGAAATTTCGTAGCTTTATCATACAGCCCCAGGTCCACGAACTCAAGGGAGATGAGATCCCCAGGTCATCATGCAGCCCCAGGTCCACGAACTCCAGGGAGATCCCCAAATCACGTAGCTGAGTGAGCATACTGTAATTCAACGCATGCCGAGGCCCCGCGGTAAGGATCTGCAGAGCTTCCCTATACTGACGCCGAACCGAAGGGGTGACCCTCACCAGCTGAACCCGATACTGCAAGGCGGAGAGGCAATTAGAGTGGAACAGACGGATAGTGGTCGCCAAGCCCAGCGAGAGAGAGCGAAGAAGACGAACTCGCTGCCAGAACTTATTCATCGTTTCCACCCAGGCCACCTCATGGGCCGACGGGCCCACCCAGAATCCGAAGTACAAAACTCCTGGTGGCGAAACGGACAGAGGCACAACGGCTACCTTTCCGAGCCATGTGGGCAGCGAGGGCATCTCCATCCAGCGCCCCGCAGATCAGGACGTAACATTTCCCCACATTCAAGAGAGACCAATCGCGGACGAGAGCAAGTCGAGAAGCAGCAAGGTGGGCATGAGATCGATGAGAATGTCACGTAGTCCAAAACAACAGTCATCAGCATAAGCCAATTAGACACCCACCCGTTCGACACGGCGGGCACGGATCCAGCGCAGTACAGGGCCAAGGGCCAGAGCAAAGAGGGCCATGGACGCAGGACCACCCTGCCGCGCACCTCGTTCCACAGGGAAAACCGTTTCAGCAGCGCCCTCAAACAGACAAGGGCAGTATTGTTGGCACACAGGGCTCTGAAGAAACCCGCAGTCTCGCTGGGAACCCCCATGGCCACCAAAACGGCAAAAACCACTCGGTCAGGATCGAAGGGGGCGCCGCCTTGAAATCGGCGAATAAGACCCCCGCTTTATCCCTCCCACACATGTGTTGGGTAAGGCCCCATTTTTCCACTTCGACAACATTGCCCAGAATGTTGCGCCCTCGAACCCCACCACGCTGGGAGGCATCCACCGTCGCAGGAGCGACGTCGTTGAGTCCAAGACAGAAGGCATCGGAGAGGATCTTCGCATCCGTATTCGCGAGGGAGAGCGGGCGGGTGGAGGCAGGTGCGCGCGAGACAAAGTCACTGCGATCACGTGGGTCACTGCCCTTCGGGAGGAAGACCATACGACTAACTCGACACTCAGGGGGGGGGGGGGGGGGGGGGGGGCATCTCCTGCACTGTTGAAAACCTCCTCGTAAACCTCAAACAAAGCAGCGGTAGCCTGGGTGGCCTTCCAGCATCCATGCGGGATCCCATCTGGGCCAGGAACAGAATGAAACTTATGGCCGACACGGCCCCGAAATTCGCCAACGTCAAGTTTCCATCGTGGGGCAGGGGCACAGTCCTCAGTAGTCTGAACGTGGGCCAAAATTTCTTGCCAATGAGTCGGATCGCGATCAGCCTGGGCAAAGACCTACTCCAATGGGCCAGAGCCGCAGTGGCCGCTTCTGGGGAGGCACACGGGGCCCCGTCCCCGTCCAAGACGCCTAGCAGCCCAGTCCTCCTCCTCATGAGATCCCACCCACGCCGAAGAGCCACTAGCCTCCGCCTCTTCTTGGTCCTAACCTCCTCCACCTGGTTGCTATGATCCAACTCCTCCAGCTCCGCATCAAACCAACGTCCCTTCAAGGTCAGCACCAAACTGCGGATGCCATCAGGATCAATGCGCGCACCGCTGTCGACGTCGAAGAATGGCAGGAGAGAAGCGCAGCAACGAATGGCACGAAGACAGAGATACCACTGCCGACCCCGCCATCCACGGCATGCCATGAATGCAAAGTGTAGCCGCTCCGCATCGTCGGCCGCTGGGCGACACTTAAGGGCCTTCTTGCATTCCACGGCAGCCGCGCCGAACACTTCTTTCACCCGCGCGAGTTTCTGGGCAGGGTCCGACGGGGGCGTCAGCTCCTGCAGCTGTTCGGAAACCATTCTGTGATAGTCGGCATGCTGGCTGATCCATTTCGGAACCGAGAAACGACCCCTCGGGGTCGGGAGGGAAACCGCGGCAGCAACGGGGACGTGATCGGAAGAGGCCCCTGGATGCATAAGGGTGCCGACAGCGTTGACAACAACGGTCATCTCATTGAGAATGCCCGCAGGAAGGGTCGTGTAAATCCGATCTAATCTGGCCAATCCCCTCAATTCCGATTCACAATATCTCTTCGGGTCGGGCCGGGCTGGTATAATTCGCACCAGTGGCTACAATGTTCCTGAAAAGCATCGCATTGCATACGGTCCCCAGGCCCAATCTCTCCTGAGACGAGAGACCTACCATCCTCCATCGTACAGAAATTCCAGCCTCCCAGACTAACAACCATAGTATGCGCTGCCGCAGGAAGGGCGGCATTGATGAGGCGTAGAAACTGATGGTATATATGGGCGTCATCGCACGTGTTAGGCATATGAACATTGACCGCGACCAAGTCGCCTCGAGGTCCCCGACCATGGACGAGTAAAACCCGCCCAGGAACGACCGTTATCGGAGCGAACAAGTCGAAACAGTCACATAGATCCGAAGTCAGGAACGCCACCACCCGACCCGCGTTCCGACCATCCAGAAAAACTCAAAAATTGCCCAGTCCGCATTTCGTCCCGAGGGATAACCAAGTCCGCTTCAGATCCGTGCGTCTCCTGTAAACACATGACCAGATACTGTAAGAGCAGCTGCTTAGCCCTAAGGAAGCGTGAACGTGACCGAGATGAACGAGACGAGAGAGAGGCAAAGAGCGCGCGCGTGTTCCAACTGCAGAGGGACAGAGGACGGGCAGGACGGTAGACACCACCAGCTTCCCCAGCAGGCGGCGAGAAGGAAAGCACTGTCACTTGCATGGTGTACAACGCAAGTGGAAGGGGGGGCGGACGAGCACTCAGTAGCCGAACCAACTGGACTTCCCCCCACCGCCCACTCACCTGTCGTACTGTTCCGATACTCACCGAAAGGGGCGAATCTCTGCAAACCTGGCGTGCAGACACTGTGCATGTTGCTGCCCGCCCACTTCCGTCCACCCATCGATCTCGACGCCACACTGAACGGTGCCCGCAGCGGGGCCATCATCGACAATAGAAATCTTCACAACCTGCACGGGGACTCCGTTGTCCTTCATCACATAAACCGCACCACCTAGTCCCGTCGACCCAACCTTGTCAGCCCCGAAGATTCTGGGGACATGCTGGCGCATATTCCCAAGATAGTAGAACAGCGTCTTGGATGAGGGGGGGAGATCGCGACGGACCCGTAGCTGCAAGTCAGGACCGCCCTCGGGGTTCGGGAAGGGGAACGCGCCCACGGACGAAGCCATCCCGTGGAACGTGGAGGCCTCTAGGTCGGAATCAAAGTCCAGGAACACCTTCTTGCTGCAATCGTAGGCCTTGACCTGAATCGAACCCTGAGTCGAAGACGGAGCACAGCGGGAGAGGATGCTCTGGGCAGCTTCGCGGAGCGTTTTCTCCATCAGCGGCCGAGGAAATCCAAGAACCACAAGACGCGAGGGGTTACCCACGAGACCAGAGTCGATCTTCCGACGAGCTTGCCTTTCATCATCCCCACGAGGTGTCGGGGTCCCCAGATCGACGACATTCCGAAGGTTCTGAATCTCGTCACGCATCGTCTGGATCGTTCCCTTGAGCTCCTCACGAATGGCGGATTCTGCAGACTCTCGGTCCTGTATGCACTGAAGAAGAGCCTGTTCATGGATCGCTCTCATCTGCTCGAAGTTTGCAGCCGTCTGTTTGGCCAATTCAGTGTGCGCCTGCTGGAACGTCTGGAAATTCTTCTCAGCGGCGATCATCTGACCCTGGATTCCCGAAATTTGTTGGTTGATCTCCTGAACGCCGAGATTCAACTGACTGGACAGGCTTGCGACTGACGACGACAGAGGAGCAATCATGTCTCGCATGGCTGCAAGGATCTGCTCGGTGTCCCGCTTTCCCTCCGAGCTTGTACCTCCAGGCGCGGGCGGGGAGGTACTCATCCCTCCAGGGGAGGCGGGAGGAGTGGATGAGAGAGACACGGGCCACGATTCGCCGCCCTCGGACGGCATTGCGGGAGGAGAGCGCGGCCACGGAGGGGCAAGGGACCGCGGCCACGGCGGGCCAGGGGAGCGCGTCCGCTCCCGGCCTTGGTGCCTGGCCACCAGGCGCCTCGAGAGAGGTTGGAAGTTCAGGAGCAGGCCCCTTGAGCCAAAATGGCTACGGAGGAGGCGGAGGAGGAGGAGGAGGAGGAGGAGGAGGAGGAGCAGGAGGGAGAGGGGAGAGGCGGGGGAAAGGGGGCGGAAGGAGAATTGACGGCAAGCGAAGGGGGGAAGTTAGAATGAGAAGGCCTCCTCGGCAGGCTCGGACCCCCACCCTGGCCTGCTCTGAAAAGTCAGTGGAGCCATCCCGCCATCCCCGAAGACACGGGACACTTCTCAGAAGGCGCGAGGGCTTCTCAGAAGTCCCGCCACCTTCTGAGAAGTCCTTCTCCTGCTCACTTCCCTCCCTCGCTCGCCGCCGAGAGAAGCGGGGCGTAGAACGCTGGAGGCAGGCGGACGTGACTGCCGCCGAAGAGGTGGGCCCAAGAAGAAGACGTGGGAACCCAGACGAGCGAAACGCAATTGCAGCACGCGTGAGGAGAAGGAACCGACACGTGGGGTGGACAAGGGGGATGAGGGGACTCTGGAGGAAAAAAATGGCGAAGGAGGGGTCAATTGAAGGAAGGGTGAGGAGGGGAAAGGGGGAGGGGAGGCGAGGGTCGGAGGGGAGGGTCGGAGGGGATCAAACAGCGATGATGCGCCGGCGCATGTCACAAGGGGAGGTAGAGCCCCCGCCGACTCTCTCTCTCTCTCTCTCTTTCTCTCTCTCTCAATATATATATACATATATATATATATACAAGACTGCAGTGGCGCTTCGCGCCATGCACCTTGGTCCTTGAAGTTTGGTATGCAGGCAGAATAGCAGGAAGGTCAAGCCGACAATTTAGCGATAATTCCTGGTTGTCTTTTCTGGCATCGCCGCTATAATAATGTTATTCGTTATCCTTCCTCCATGCTTCTTGTTCCTTGTTTTCGCCAATCTGTACATTCCGCTGCTCATGAATGGCTCTTTCTGGGCCCAGGAGCTGTGTATATGCCTCCGTGGCGTGGCCAGGCCAAGAGAGCATATACACAGCGCCTGGGCCCAGGATGGGCCGAAGAAGGCAGCCCAGGCGGTGAAACACGACTACATCACTTGCCAACCACGTACCAGCTCGCCCTTCGCCTCCGCCTCTCCCCCTCTCCCCCCCACCCTGGATGAATACCAGAATCGCAATCCACGATTGTGCTTGGCAGGGCCACCCTGTGTTCGAAATCGAAAAACGACACCAATACCACGTCACGAATATTTCAAATACTGACATCATCCGGCATGGTGACACATGTGTGCCAGAGTGGAACCAGAACAGAGTGTTGCTTGCATATTCGATGTGCGATACGTGGTGCGAAGCTTGCGTGGCGCAACCCAAGCGGTACCCTTTATAGGTCTCAATCCACGTCGTGCAATTCATGCGGTGCAAGCTACGTGGTACAACTGATTTGGAAAACCGCATGGGGTGCAATCATATACTGCGCACGCTACGCGGCGCAAGCTGTGGCACTGCAGGCAGAAAATGCGCTGGAGGAGGAAGCGAGTGTGCGGTCTCCATGATGGCTCTCGAAGGTGAGAATTTCTTTTAATTTGGCGTTTCGACATTGGGCGGAAGGGGGCTGAAGGGGGGGCCTGGCGCTGGACCTGCTCAGTGCGACTGTTTGCAGCAGTGGGCCCTATGAAAAGATACCCCACCTACTCGAAACAGGCGCCAAAAACAGCCAAGACCTACTCCAGGAGGGGGTGAGGAGGGAGGGGGGGGGGGCGAGGGCCCACGCCGATCGGCAAAACAATGAATAAGATAAAGACGACAAGAACATGTATTACACTGATCTGTCTCGCACGCTGGACATGCAATGGTCCGCACTCTCGCCGCGAACACACTGCTTAAAGAGTCCGTCCTTTCAGCGCGCGCGCCAGCGTCAGTCCGAGGTTAGATTTAGGTCGGGCATGTCCTCCTACAGGCCTATGTTGGGCGAATGTTTAAACATACTCAAAAAATAATCAAACATAATCACACGTAGTCGAAAACTCGTCCCATACTATTTTGTTTGCTAGTTGTTTACAGGCTCCTTCTGTAGAGGGACACGCCCGACTTAATGTTAGATCCCTTTGACCTAGACTTCTGCCCTGCCTGCCTCACAGGACTCTACACGCAATGGGCAAGGTGCTCCAACGCAGGAAACGATGAACCCGCAGGCGGCCATCGGGCCCGATTATGATGGCAATATCCTTCTTCCCTGACTCTGGGGCCTCCTTCCTCCCCTCCATTCCTCTCCTCTCCTCTCCTCCTCCTCCTCCTCCTCCTCCTCCTCCTCCTCCTCCTCCTCCTCCTCCTCCTCCTCCTCCTCCTCCTCCTCCATGGCTTCTGAGGGACACGCCGCTGCGCCATGTGCAGCAGCTGCGCACTGAAGCGGATGTGCCGTCCAGGCACGGTTCTGACTTGGACTTGGACTGACCCTGGGGCCAAAAGCGCAGAAAGCCGATCGGTGTCAAACTTCTCGTCGCCGAGGGGTCGCAGGCATCGAATGCGGTACAGCAGGAAGGAACTCGACAGACCCCAGAGCTTCCCTTGGTGTTTGGTGTGGGAACGTCGCGCTTTCCATGGCAGAACCGTCGAATCTCAAGAAACGAAGGGCACCCTGGAGCGAGCAGGGTGCTTCTTGGCATGGGTTTCCACTGCAACGGAGCGTTCGCATCTACATCACGCAGCACGCGCGCGCCAAGCGTGCGCGAGTTGACCGTGAGCCAGGGCGTACCCCGCGCTTTTGGGCAATGGCTGGTACTGTTCCCAAAAAAGCACCTCCCAGAACTCTTCGTTGTGCAGTGGGGCAGCCTGGGTCCGCTCAGTCACGCTCCTCGGGCACCTCCTGCCCAGAGTGGAATTGAGGCCCACGATCACCACAAACCACAAGACGATCACTTTCCACGCGTTTGCCATGATGGCGCAGCGGAACCCGCACATGGCGCGCATGGCCATCGCGATCCCGAAGGAGCATCCGAGCTTCCCGTCGCCGTTGAATTTGGCTGGCCGCACCACCACAGCCGCAGAGAGCCACGCGGCCGGCTCGAGCACAGCGTTCACGAAAACCGGGACCGCTATTCCGCTACACCTGTCGATATTACGCCTGCACGGCTTGAGTTAGCGGCCCCGGCTCTCGCAGGTTCGCCCTCCGACGCCGAGCGCCCTGTTGAGAAGTTGGGTTCTTTGTGCCCTAGTGTTGTCAGCTTGCGATTAGTAAACGATGCCCTCCCCTCCCGGCGCTGATGAATAGACCCCGAGCGGGGATCGTGAACCCACTTTCACGCTAGCCTCAAAAACATTGCCTTCCATAGAGAGAAATTGTATTAGGGATCGTGAACAACCGGAGCGACGTCTTCCCCCTTCTCCGGCTGATTACTGGCGTGCCACAGTCACCATCATGGTCGTCACCACCGTCGTCATGGTCGTCGGCGTCATCGTGGTCGTCGTCGTCGTCGCCATCCTCGTCGTCCGTCGTCCGTCGTCACCGTTGTCGTCGTCGTGTTCGTCGTATTCGTCGCCTTCGTCATCGTAGTCGTAGTCGTAGTCGTCGTCGTCGTCGTCGTCGTCGTCGTCGTCGTCGTCCACTCTAGCGGGTCTAAGCAAGACCACCACCCACCGCCCCATGGGGCATCCGCAATGCGTCGTCGACCATCGTCGCCGTTTCCATCGCCGTCGCCGTCGTCGTCATCGGCTACAGCGGGCATTCGACACCCCACCGCCATGGGGCATCCGCAAAGCGTGGTCGTCGTCCTCGCCCCCGCCGTTGTCCTCGTCATCGTCCTCATCGTCGCCGTCGTCGACAACGGCTACAGCGGACATGCGTCCACCCCCTGCACCCCCACCACCACCCCAGGGGGCATCCGCAGTGCGTCGCGTCGACGTTGTTGTCGTCGTCGACGACGACTACAGCGGGCATGCGCAAGAATGGACCATGGAGCATCCGCAATGCGCCGTCGTTCGCCCTCGTCGCCGCCGCCGGCGTCGCGGGACACATGAAATACTGTAGTGGAAGAGGGGGGGGGTAACGAGAAGGAGGGGCCGTTGCCGCCCGCCTCTGCCG
>CAUYUJ010016916.1:60000-75000 GCA_963575745.1 Prorocentrum cordatum
CTCGGACCACACCCCTTGTTCTCGCGGCCCCAAAGGCTGGAACGGGGGCTGGTCGTCCACCAAGTATGCTTGACCTGGATCTGGGTGGCAACCGTCCTTATGCGGTCGCCCTTCGTTGACGTGATCTTCGCTGCTGGCTCACTCAACCCCTCGATCGGAACACGAGGCTGCCCCCCGCCGCCGCCGCCGCGCGGCAGGGCGCCCGTGCGGCACCAGCTCGGCCTCGCACGCGGACAGAACCAGCAAATCAAGGAAGATCCCAGCAAAGCGAGCAGGAGTCCTAGGCTCACGCCCGCCATTAGCACAGTCAGGCTCAGGTGGTAGTCCTCAGTCGCGACTCCCAGCGTGGTCACTGGAGTCAGCGCGCTCTCGTCCATCTCCCGCGGCGCCTCGCACAGCTCGGTCGAGCTTCCCTGCGCCGCTGTGGGGGGCGACGCGGCCACTGCAAGCAGCGCCTTCAGCAGGTTCGACTGGGCCTGGAAGTCGGTCGGCATGGCCCCGACTCCAGCAACCCTCGAGGCCCCCGGCACGGGCGCCTCCTTCAACCCGCAGCTCTCACGGAGCCATTCGAGGCGTGTCCTCGGCAACACCTTGGCGCCGAGATCCGCCAGGTTGCCCTCGCCGCCCGCAGGCTCGACGGCGATGGCCTTCCTGGCCACCAACTGCTGGATCCAGAGCGTCTTCGTGGCAAGGTGCTTGATCCGCCCAGTGCCCTGACGACTCGCCGGCGCTCTCGCGCTCGAGCTGTCGCATCGACGGCCCACGCGCACGCTGTAGCATATGAGCGCGAAGAGAGCCTTCAGCCCAAGCCCCTCGCTGAGACCTCGAGCTCCAGCGCGCCACTCGGCTTCGCAGCTACCAGGGGGCCGCGCGTCTTGACGGCAGCTGATCCCGAGCAGTGGACACCCCCGCGCGGTGGTGTGCACGCTGGTCTGGCTCTTCCGCTCCTTCGCGTCGCCTGCCCAGTCGGAGTCTGTCCACGCGACCGGGCCGACGGTGTCCTGCGGCGTGGCGATCGTGGCCATCCTCACGCCCAGGCCCCTCGCGCCCTCCAGGTGCATTGCCAGCCTCTTGACGGCTCGCATGTCCGCCTCACGGGGCGATGAGATGCACGAGGTAGGGTAAATGATGTTGCACTGGGCATCCTCGCGGTCGTGCAAGTAGAACAGCAGGCACACGGTCGCGCTCCTGAACAGCTTGGCCTCGTCTGGGCTAAGGTCGGGCGCGACGCCCCTGCCTGTCCTGCGCGCCCCCCCCCCCCATGGGGTGGCGCACGGGTTGGCCCCCTCGCGGCCTAGCGCCTCCAGCGCCTTCGTGAGGTGCTTCTCGTTGGGCTGAATGTAGGTAGCGTCGGCCTCTCGCACGCGCCGCCTCTTGAGAAACTCGTAGTCGGCACCGTCGCCCCACGGGCCTGGCCACTTCACCTCGATGTCACGGCCCAGGTCCAGCTCGAAGCCGGACCCTCCAACTCCAGGCGCCGTGCCGTACATGTCGCCCATGTGGAGCCCCACCAGGCATGGGATCTCGGCGCGCCAGAAGAACTGGGGCGCGGTCGGTGACCGCTCGAAGCCCATGGCCACGAGAGCTCCGCGGCGAGCTCGACCCAGCGCTTCCCTCCAGCACGCCGCCCTGGCAACTGCTTCGCGAGCTGCCAAGCGCAATCCTCGGTGTCGCCCTTCGCACGGCACTCTTCCAGGACCTCGGGTGGGCACTCGACCCGCGCGCCCTCCTCCTCGGGGACATGGTAATACGCGTCCTCCGCGTCAACAACGAAGGTGGGCCATCCGTGCTTCAGAGCAACGTAGTCCACTACTCGCTTGGTTGGCGTTAAAAATGGTCTGGGCATTTTTTCACCATTTCCAGCTCGGCATCTTGAAAATCATGTTCTATCATTTTTAGATCTCAGCATGAAAATTAGAAATGCTAGCAAATGAATCATTTTTATTTCATTTCCGGATCATGTTTTGTCATTTCCAGGTCAGATCTCTACCGTAATAGTACTACTACTAGTACTACTACTAGTACTTCTACTACTACTACTACTACTACTACTACTACTACTACTACTACTACTACTACTACTAATACTACTACTACTACTACTACTACTACTACTACCACTACTACTACTACTACCACTACTACCACTACTACTACTACTACTACTACTGCTACTACTACGCTGCTACTGCTACTGCTACTGCTACTGCTACTGCTACTGCTACTACTACTACTACTACTACTACTACTACTACTACTACTACTACTACTACTACTACTTGGTTTGCGCCCAGCCCTTTGCCGAGCTCCAGCGGCTGGCTTGATCCAGCGGCTGCGCGCGCAGTGAGAGCAGCCACCAGAAAGCAGCCAGCAGAGCTTCCCCCAAACGGCCAGGGGGCCTCTGGGCCTGATTTCGACTATGTTTTTACCATGTCCAATACATTTTTTACCATTTTTAACTCTGAGTACGAACTCCGGTTCTGGGCCCCCGCCGTTCCCCTGTCCGCGCAGCTACTGGATCAAGCCAAGGGCTGGGGCACGCCAGCGACGCCACGACTCAGCGATGGTGTCCGCGCGCTGCCTGAGCCGCCAGGTCATCATGGAGTTCATGAAAATCCACTTCGAGATCAAAAACGTCACCTCCAGTCGTAGTAGTAGTAGTAGTAGTAGTAGTAGTAGTAGTAGTAGTAGTAGTAGTACTAGTACTAGTACTAATAGTAGTAGTAGTAGTAGTAGTAGTAGTAGTAGTAGTAGTAGTGGTAGTAGTAGTAGTAGTAGTAGTAGCAGTAATAGTAGCAGTCGTCGTAGTACTAGTAGTAGTCGTCGTCGTAGTAGTCGTTGTAGTAGCAATAGTAGTAATAGCAGTAGCAGTAACAGTAGCAGTAGTAGGTAGTCGTCGACGTCTTCGTCGGCATCGTCATCGTCGGCGTCGTTGTCGTCGTCCTGATAGTAGGGGTACAAGAGGAACGCCAGGAAATGAGACAGAAAGGCGGCCTCACAGAGGCAGCAAACCATGACTAAAAAAATAAACCAAAAAATACATGAACTGTTTCATTTTTTACCATTTCCAGCTCTCCAAGAGCGGAAAGTTGGAAATGGAAAACTGCCCAGGCCATTTTTAACGCCAACCAAGACTACTCGGCTGTCGGCCATGCTGCTCCCTGGCGTAAAGAGGTCGTCGCGGTGCTCCCGCCGCTTGAACTCTCGAGCGACGCACCTTGACTTAGCGATCGTGCACCCGAGGTTCACGTCCCACTTGCAGATATGGCCCCAGCGGGCGCTGATCCTCTTGTCGGCGGCCTCGCCCCGCTTGACGAGCCTGCCCACCCCGTGCTGTTGCAGCCCGTCGAGGGCCCGTCGGGTGGAAGCCTCTATCAACTGCGAGTCCGACGCATCATGGGGATCTGGGACATCCATGTCCCTGGGGATCTGCAGGAAGTCCAGCCGAACGTCATCGCTAACTCGGGACCTCGCAAGGGTGCCACGTTTGTCACCGTCCTCCGCGGGTCGCTCCGGCGATCGACCCATCAGGGGCGTCTGCGGAGCCGC
Organism: Prorocentrum cordatum; assembly: GCA_963575745.1. Lineage (NCBI taxonomy): Eukaryota > Dinophyceae > Prorocentrales > Prorocentraceae > Prorocentrum > Prorocentrum cordatum. Next base: position 63,550 of record CAUYUJ010016916.1, read on the forward strand.
ACTCGCTGGCGCCGCACCTCGGCGTCATGGGGGTGTCGCCCCCAGCGCCACCCCCAGCCGACGGCTGCATCGCTGGCCCCGCCTGCCTGTCCCCAGCGGTCGCCTCGGCGCCGCCTGCCGCGTCGGCCGAGGGCGCCACCATGGGCGCGCCCGTCTGGGCTGCTGGCCCGCCGCCATGGGCGGCCCCAGTGGAATGGGCAGCAGCGATCGGGTCTGGCCGTGCCTCAGCTGCCGTTTGCGCCGCCAGGTCGGCGTCCGCAGCGGCAGGGGGCGTGGCAATCGGCTCGATCCCGCGCGGGGCCGTGCCGCGCCCTCGGGGCTGCCATGGCATCTACGTGATAGCCGCCACGGCGGTGCGATTGAATCTCCGCTCTTCGGGCAGCCTCTTGACGGTCCTCGTCGCAACCACCGCGCCCGTCTCGAGGGCGCATCTGCGCGCGTCGCTGTCGTCGCGAAGCCCATGTCCTTGTGGTGCACCTTGCCTCTCGCCCTGTGATTCCTGCCCCTAGGTAGGCGCGCCAGGGCGGACTCCCCTGGGGGGGGGCATCTCCCTGGCGCAGGCGCGGCCGTAGGTCCACGCGTGCGGCCCAACCGCTCGCCTTGATTCTCAGGATGGTGCATGCCCAGCCCGCGCGGCGCTGCAGCCGCTGGTGCATGGCCGTGCCTGGTCGGACCCCAGCCCCCAGTCGTGCCTCCAGCGCGCTCCTGCTAGTGCGGAACTGCGCCTGGATGATGCGATTGGCGTTCTCGGAGGGGCTCGACTGGGAGCTGAACGTGGGGGCAGGTCTCACGACCACGCGGTTGGGCAGCTCTGCCTCGACCTTGTTGGCCAGGTCCATCATGACATCCTCGTGGTCTGGCCTTAAGATAACCTTCTGATGGGAAAGGCTCCTGATGAACGCCACCGTGGCTGCCGCCGTGTAAGGGTCGGCGCGTCGGTCAGGCTTCGGGGCGCCCCTCATGGCACCCGCGTAGGCATCCGCGACCACCAGCACCACCTCCTCGCCCTGTCTCTGGCCATCCTCGGCGCGGTGGCCCGTCTCCACGGCGTCGGCCGCCTCGCCCTTGAAGAACACCAGGTCGAGCCCGATCACGGGGGGGCGTTCCACCTCCGCGCCCAGAAGCTCGCGGGGCCTGTCGCGCCCACGTCCCATCTGGCAGTGCTCGCACCAACGTCGTGGTGGGCAGTGCTGGTTCTCCTCGTGGCGCCGTCTCCCCCCCGGCGTCGGCTCGCGGACATCGGGGAACGTGGCCGGCACCAGCACCTGCCCCGCCTCCGCCTGGCGCCTCACCCCCTCGCGCCTTAGCTCGCGGAAGTCACCCGTCGCCGCCCTCACCTCGCGTCTGCCCGCGCACTCGACGAGCCGTGCCCAGCACTGAGCAATGCCCCGTAGCGCGGGCGTTGATCTCCTTGACGCGTTGCTGCATGGCGCCGATGCTCGAGCTCGGCCCAAGCCCCTCGAGGCATGACCGCCCCGGCGACTGTGCGGCCGCAGGTGCCTCCTGGCCCTGCGCGGGCGCCGCCGCCTCCTGCGCCCTTGGTGGCGCCGCCGCCCCCTGCGCCAGTGGTGGCGCAGCTCCTGCGTCTGGTGGTGCTGGGCCACGTGACCCTCGAACTTCCGGGCGCGGCGGGGGATCCTCTCCTCGCGCCGCCCTCCACGGAGCTCCCGCGGCGCCTGCAGCGGCGGCCCTGGCGCGGCAGGCTGCGAGCTTAAATGGGGCGCGTTGCCAACTAGCTTCGCGTCCGCCCTCTCGCCCGCCCCGTGGTTCACGGCGCGCGGGTCGCTCTCCTCAAGGGCAAACCTGAACTGCTTGCGCGCCAGCTGCCCGAGGCTGAGCACCACGTCCTGAGGGGCGAGGTCGTTGCTCACCCTGAGGTTCCCCAAGAATGGCTGGCGACCCCCGTCGCCACCGACGACCATCGGAATCCCACAGGGGCCCCGCGGTGCCAAGCCTCTGGCCGCTCACCGTGGTGAACTTGGGCGCAGTGGGGTCTCCTGAACTGTCGGATGCTGCGCTCCGAACGCCCGGCCGCAGAAGTGCTCGTCGCTGCCGCTGTCTGCGAGGATGAGCCCTCTGCGCTCCTCCCCGCGGCAGCCTCCGACTGAGCCCCCGACCCCGACGACCCAGCCGACCTCGTCGCCGTCGGAGCCCGCGGCCACCGCGCTCGCGGCGCTCTGGCCCTCAGCCCCTGCAGGGGCCTGCTGGCTTGCGGCCGCCTTCGGGGGCGCTGCTGGCGGCACCCGTGGCTTGCCAGCCGCCTTGTGCCAGCTGTCCTTCTCAATGTGCCCCTGCTTCTGGCACCGGTTGCAGGCCCCCTCGAACGTGGCGGGGTAGCTGCCCGTGAGCTTGTCATTCTTGACTCCCTTTTTGCTGCCTTTTCCCGCCCATGTCGCCCTTGCCGCCCATCCTGTCACCCTCGTCGCATCCTGGCGCGTCGCCCCTGCGCTTGGGCCAACGCTGTTGCGGCAGGGCATGGCCCGAGATCGCACCGATCTCCACGGGCGCCACGCCCTGGCCCGCCGTGCCGCTAGCTGCGAAAACCTGTCCAGGCGCCATCCACCCCCTAAGGTGGGTCCTCAGCGCCATGTGCGAGACCTTGGCGGCCGTCGGAGCATTGCGTAGCACGGTCTTGCACGGCTCGGGGCTATGGAAGAGCAGCGTGGCGATGCGAAACTCATCGCCGAAATCCTTCCCCGCCTGCATGACGTACCTCGCCACATCGTTGTCCCAGTCAGCGAGCTGGTGGGCGAACGGCTTCTGGTCGCCCCACCTGAGGTTGAGCAGGCCGCTGAGCATGGCTGCGAACCTGTTGCCCACCCCAGGCTTGTACTCGTTCTTGATCGCCCACCAAGCGACGAAACCCTCGTGCCTGCCTGCGAGCGTAACCATCGCCAGCGCCTTGCGCTAGGTCTTGGCGATCAGCATGGCATGCAGCAGTTTGCTCGTCGCTGCCGCGCGCTCGCCCATGCTGACGCGGTCCACCACGGGCGCTGGCTGGGCCTCAACATGGTCGATGAGGTCATCCCAGCCCATCAGCGCGAAGAACGCGTGGGCTTTGATGGACCAGCTGGGCCAGTCCTCATCTCTGCCACTGAACTCTGGCAGTTTGATGCCGCCCCTGCAATCCACCAGCTGCTCTCTGGGCGCCGCTGCCATGGGCAGCACCCGTCCTCAGTCTCCCCATGGATCTGAACTGCGTAGCTCACCACAGAACCACGCTCTCCGCTACCATGGCGGAAGCTACGCGGATGCGTGGGGGAAGCGTGTATTGGGGCTCTTTTCCTCAGGCGCAACTCGAGCAAAAGGGCTCGCGGGCACGTTATGAATTGATGGCGTCCGAATCACTCAAGATCCCGAGCAGCATCATCATCAGCATCAGCATGATCAGCATCAGCATCACCATCATCATCATAATCGTCAGCGCCATCATCATCAACAGCACGATCAGCATCTTCATCATCATCACCACAACTAACAAGCATGATCATGACCACTACGCCTGACCAACATCATCAGCATCCGCATCATCATCATGCCCCAAGAGCGCCCCGAGAGGCGATCTTAGGCACCTTACAGGGGCAAGGCTTACGAAAGCTATCCCCAACGATAGCTCCGGCACCCAAGGCCCAACGATGCTTTTAAGATAACTTCAAAAGGTGTCTACAAGGTAGCTTCAAACATATGTTCAAGGATAGCTCCTAGTTCTTGGTCGATGTCTTCAAGATAGCTCCAGCAGGACACCCGAGGCCCCAAAGGAGGAACCCAACGATGGCCCCGAAAAGGGCGCGCACGAGGCCCCAATGGGCACCGAAAAAGCCTCCAAAACGGCCCCAAGGAGGCTCGCAGGCGACCTCCAGGAGTCCCCAAGAAACCTCCGAGAGGAGGAATCAGGGCTTCGGTTCGACGGCTGTTGTCTTCTTCCCCTGTTTCACTCGACCCTCCTAAATTTCCATGATCAGGGCAGCTCGCCGAGGCATCGTTCTGGATGGGCTAGAAGAAGGGGTACGTTTTGTTTCGCAGGCGCGCGAAGCGGGTCGGACGCCGGGCAAGCAGGGGCAGGCTGTGCCACATGCGAAATGAAAAACACCGTGCTGGAGGGATACGCGAAGCGTTCTAGACTTGGCGTCGGCATCCGCTAGATAACCCGCAACTCTCACACATCACAATGCTGTTCAGCGGCTGACCGAGAAGAGTCAGAAAGTATGGATAAGGAGGACAAGGAAAGAGGATGGTAATGTAAACGATCCTGGGGTGGAAGAGAAGGATGAGCTGGTGCAGGGATGCGATAAATGAGGGATGATGTCAACCATCATGAGCGCACAGCCAAGACCAACATCCGACCGCTGAGGCAGAGCCCTGGCATAGTTGTTCAAAGCGCTGAGTGCCAGCATTCCCACCAGGCCTCTGGGCGGAGGTGGTATACAGTGCGGGCGCGGCCGTAACAGACCCTGGCAAGAAACACGGCCCTGGAAACCCGCGTGGGAGACGCACCTTGGGGGGGAACCCTGAGCACCCCGAACGCAGCAGCTTACTCGACGGCCGCGGGATGCCCCCGCGCATCGCGCGGAGCGAAGAGACCCAATGCGCGCCCCCGCTGTCACAGGTCTGTCGATCCCCTCGTCCAGCACTGCACCTCCCCCATGTTCAGGAAGAGCTCCGTCACTGGGCATCGTTTATCCGAACCCTATCCCCATCTAGGTGGCCTTTTCTCCACTTGGGGATTTACCCCCCGAGATGGGGATATAGGCCGTCTCCCTCGGGTTTTGGAGGGTATATCCCCAAGTCGGGGGCGGCGGGAGGGGGTGGGCTGGTGGGAGGCTTCATGGGGTTGGGGTTAGGTTAACCGATACTGAGTCACTGCTCCCCTCCCCGTTCTGACCGTACTCCGCGCCCCTGCGCGGGCGCGGGCGAGGCCAGCCCAGAATCCTGGAGCCCACCGCTCCGTGCCGGCAGAGACAAGCGCGTTCCGGGACTCCCCAAAAAGGAGCTGCGCGCAACTGGCCAGGATCCGCTGCAGGGGTTCACGACCCATCACATATGTGAAGCCGTGCTGACTTTCTGACGTTTGCGAGTAGGTACTTGGCGTAGCGGACGGCGCTCAGTGATAACAGTAGACACTCCCTTCACCACCCGACCGACGACTGGCCCACACCAGGACATTCCCCACCATCCCAGCGCGAGAGAACAATGCAAAGAGCACTCTGCACTAGAATCTGGATCATGCGCAGACGCCGCGGGATCACCATGCATGGTCTTCTACGGCGGGGGGGGGGGCAACATATTTAGAAGAAGAAAACACGCAAACATAAACTGTTGGCTCCCCGCACGGATTTCTTGGATTCGCGCTGGGCCCCCGTCCATGGCGCGTGGAGCGCACCAAGGGCGGCGCCGGAGGCGCCGCCGGGGGGGCCAGGCGCGGATCCAAGAAATCCGCGCAGAGCGCCAAAAGTTTATGTTTGCGTTGTTTTGCTTCTTCGTATATTGCTCGCTGTCTGCAACGCCAGCACCCCCCACCACCACTGCCAAAACACCGTGCAAAGACCGGGACGGCGAGGGGGCCCACACGTTGCCTGCTGCGCGCAATTCCAAACCCCCCAAACCCCACCCACCCTTCGGAAAACAATGCACCGTGCACTTGCTAGAGACAGCTGGGAAGGGCAGCAGATTGCCAGTTGTGCGCAGGCCTGCAATCCCTGCCAAAAACACATGCAAAGTGAGCGTGAGGGTGCACAGTGCACAAAGAAGACACAATGCTGGCAACCCCGCCGTCATTTTGCATTGGTCCTTGACAGGGATAGTCGGGGGTCGATATACTGCCCAATAATGTGGCGCACCTGGTGTGCATGGCGCACCTGGCGCGTGCGGCGCGTCTCGCGGGCGTCGCGCACCTGGCTGGCGTCTGCATTGGTTCCCAATGATGTCGATAGCGGACCCTGCCTTTGCTGAGAATCGGGTGCTACTTATGTAGTAGGGAGGCGGGCGGGAGTGAGCGAGCTTGCGGCTTCCCGCTGGGAACTTGACCCCTCCCCCCGCCTCCTCCCCTAGGTCTGGCCAGGTGAGCGGAGGTATCACAGCGTGTTTGTCGCCCAAGATGGCTCCAAGAGGGCCCCCGACGCATCAAGATGGCCTTCAAGATGGCTCAGCATAGCCCATCATTGCTCAAAAAGACTTCCGATGCACGTCCAAGCGACCCCAAGACAGCCCCAAGACGGTTCCAAGCGGCCACGGAACCAGTCCCAGGACGCCCCCGAGTTGCCCAAATCCATCCAAAACCTGAGGAGCATTAATATTGTTTGTCTTCTCGCCTTCTCGCTTCCGATGGATTCCTGCTCTTTCAAGAAGATGGCCCAAATGTGGCCCAAAAGAGCCCACAAAGGGGCCCAAGATGAAAATTTGTCGGCCTCTGATGGGGGGGTGAATTAAATCCCCCCTGGTTGAGCCATGGAAACAGATAATCCCACTAAGGCCCAAGGACTGGTCAAAAAGAGCAGCAAGAAGGCCCCAACCCAAAAGAGCCTCTGAAACAACCCAAAAGCTGGAGGCATGGAAATGGGCACCAACACTAACACAGGGGGCTGCCTTCACAGGGAGGAAAACGATCCTAGATTTCGGTGTTGGTGGTAATATTTCGGTAACCTTGGAAGCCATAATATTACCATCACCGAGATCGGGATCTTCGTCCCTCAGTGGAAGTACACCGCCGATATTGGTGTTGGTGTCAACCTGTAGGCCTGCAAAAACGGATTCCAACAAGCTGTTGCTGGCTGCTTATGCGATATCTCAGCGAAGTTCCTAAATTCCTAAGACACTTCGACTGGGCACTGGCTCTGCATAAAGTGGATGCTCTGCTGCGCTGGTTCATCCGTCGTCGGCGGGACCCAATGTTTCCACGAAACCTCCCGAGCAGCTGTGCCACTGCATGCGCTTCTACACGTACTTTCCTGATCCAAGCAACTCGCCTGGCGATCGCTTTTGGATTCGCAAGTGGGGACACACGTAACGGGAAGAACTACGCTGACAGTGCTTCCCATCGTAGGAAAAAGAGGAAACAAACGAAGCTTCCTTAATGGCCTCGGCGGCATCGGCCACAACCGCTGCGCCGTCCCTTGGCGGGAGGCATGGCTGGCCTCCTCCTCCTGTTCTCTATGTTCTTCCCTGCTTGGACCTTGCACGCAATTCATGAAAATGAGGAAACACATCAAAACGAAATAGATCATGAAGCAAAGGGGGAAAGGACGGAGAGGAACCTGAACCAGAACGAGCAGTGCTCGTCAACCCCCCCCCCCGTCACGAGGAGGAGAAGGGCAGGAAGAGGGGGAGGAGGAGGACAACCCTCTCTTCGTGAAGCTAGGAATCTCACATTTGTGAAACACCATGTATTTCTGTTATTGACGAAAGTTTGCATAGTGGGGGTGCGGGAAAAGAAGACAAGAGAAAACATGTTCGATATTAGCTGGCTTGGGGATCAAAAAATATTTGAATCGCAATCGACGACATGAACAAAAACACAAACAACAAATGTTAAGTTCAACGATATAGCTCGTTTACAAGCAAAGTCGGCGTGGGGGTCGTCGGTTCGGGTATCCAAGACACAGCCCGCTAAATTCAAATTCTGGTTTCGCCTGCTCCATAAAACACCGACACGAATGAATTGGTCTGTCTGGTTACGTATCTCCTCCCCACAAAGGTAGGGCGATTAGTTTCGATTCCTGGGCCAACGAGCCCCAGCCCGACAAGGTTTGAAAATGATTGTGTTTGTTTTCTTTGGTTGAAACCCCCACTAGGATGATCTGGATGTTTCTGGATAGTTCGAACCCCATTGATTCCGAATGGTTTTGAACCTCCAGCGGGCGAGCCCGGAGGACGCAGTTGGGAGGGAAGGGGGCGGCTGCAGAGAGGGGCAACAAAAAGAGCAGGTAAATAATAATGCGAATGAGGATAAGTCGGTATGCTTGGAAATGCTGGCACGGAAGGACTGTGATGGAGAGGGGAGAGGCTTGCACGACATGCCATTGTTCTTCCTCCTCCTGTTCCTCATCCTCCGCCACCGGACCCCTCAACTACCAGACCCATGCGAGCGCCTGCGTTTCAACGGCACGCACCGGGTTGTGAAAAGGAATGCTTAAAAAGACGTGTGAGGCGGTGACATTCGAACGACGCAAGCGCGCATGGAGAGAACAGAATAAGGGATGGTCGATTGGGCACAGCATCTCGGATAATTGGGCAAAAACCCCATGCAGGTCAACGGTCGAAATCCCTTGGAATACGGCATGCAAGTGACCACGTCCAGGCGCAACAGTTCGGATGAGCGGCCTGACGCAGCGAGTGGGGAAGCCTAAAGCGAACAAAGCGAGGGAAGGGCGAGCGCGCGACAATAGGAAAGCAGGGATCAGGGAAGGAGAAGAGCCGAGAGGGGGAAGACCGAATCCGGTGGCCGGAACTACACTTCCGAAGCGCAACAAGCTCGGCTCCACGACGCCGAACGCCTGCCCCCCCCCCCGCACGTGTCTAGGAGCCGCGCCTAGCATCGCAGCGCGACGAGGCACGGCAATCAACGGCGGCATCATCAAAACACGCAATGGAAAAGGGGCGAACGCAATCGGACGCTCAGAAAGACTCGTTTTTGGCGACGAAATCGCAGAGCGCCGCAAGACGGCCAAGCAGGACCGCGAGGCTGTTGATGCCCCCACAGACCATTATGTCTACCATTCAGTTGACTAACTGGTGGCGCAGCGCTCGACCGCCTGGAGGCGGGGTTCGAAGGCAAGGACGCGCGGGGCCAGCTCGGGGTAGACCTGGATAGTCTCAATCATTTCCGTGAAGTCCCGCTGCCCCGCGCGCTTGATCAGCTCCCCCCGAGCCTTCGAGAGCGGGTGAATGTGCTCTGCGGGCATCTCTGGAGCCACGGACGCATCGGTCTTGCCGATCGTGCGCTCCTCCCTGGCGCTCTCGATGGCTGCGCTTGAGATGGTCTCGACGATGGACGGCGGCGCGCGCGCTGGTCCTCCTCATTCTTCGTATCCTTCTGCTTGCCGATCGTCGTTGTGTCGCTGGTGGTGGGCCCCGCGGCCGTCTCTCAGTCTAGCTGCCGAAATGCCTGCTGCATCTCGGGGTCGGTGCCTACGTCCCGCGGGGTCGCCATGGAAGAGTCAATCTCCGTCCCGACCGACGGACTGCGATGCTTCGCCTGGTACGACGGCGGGCTGCCTGCGGTGCCCTCAGCAGATTGGGCACAGGCTCTGCCACTGCCACAAAGTCTAGGGCTCCCAACTTCGCGCTTCGCGCTCCGCGAAGCGCGAATAACTTCGCGCCCTCGCGCCGCCCCCCCAAAAGGAGAAAAGGAGGACGAGGAGGAGGGGGAGAAGGAACGAGGACCGCGAAGCGCGAATAACTTCGCGCCCTCATGGGAGCCCTTGAATCAAGGCGTCCTCTTCAGTGGCGCGGGTGGCCTGCGGCAGCCCAGCTTGGTCGTCCACCAGGCTCGCCAAGGCTGCTGCAGACTGCGGTATCTCCTCCAACCTGGGGGCCGTGAAATACGGGCCCTCGCCCGAGAAAGGAATGCCGTGCGAGCTGTTGCGGGGCATCTTTGTGAGCGCGATCAGCCATGGCATGGACGACCCCCTGGGGCGTCGCCCCCGCTGGGATGTCCCACCCATACTCCCGCGCCACGTCCTCGGGATCGGGCACCAGCGAGCCCAGCACCAGACAAGCCCTCTTCGAGCGCCTCAACTGCTGGTGTAGATGTCTCCGCCTTGATGGTCTTCACCTCGTGGTAGAGGTCTTTCAGGGCTCAAGGCCAAGAGCACTTGAGCCAAAATGGAAAAGGATGAAACGGAGGAGAGGAGGACCAGAAGGCTCGCATCAGAGCGTTTCCTATTGAACCCCCATCGATCAGCAAATCGAGCATGAGCGAATTTTGCAGGGGATCGGCGGATGTCTGATTGAATCCCGGTTGAACAGAATTATGCTGGGGGCTGGGATCGGCGCAATTGCGTGTGAATGCATGTCAGAAAAGCAAAAACATTGTTCGTGAAGGAGCTGAAGATGAGACAATTGCCGAAGTTCGCTTTCTCTGGATGGCACACTCGTCGACATCACCGTCTTTGGGTCGAGCCTGCCTGAGTTTGCTGCGCATGCTCAATCACAGAGGCCACGGAACGCCCCCTGACTCCCCACTGCAGAACATATCCAAAATTCAAGAATCCAATGGGAGGTTAGGATCGGCGCGTTCCCTAGTGAATTCCTGGTGAACCAACAGTTAGGATACGCGACCACTATGCGGGATGCGGGGACCACCGCAAGTCGTACTGAATCCATCCTGAAACAAAAAACAATCTCAAACACTCATGTGGGAGACTGGCCCCGGCGCAGGTCCGATGGGAATGACATTTGCAAAAACGAGAAGATTGGAAAATTCGGCGGGGGGTGGCGATCGGCGCGTGTCCTGTTGATTTTACTTCCCAAACGCAATCAAACTACTGTGAAGGGGCTTGAGACAAAGTACTTGCCGAGTGCGCTGGCTCATCAAAGAAAAGCAAATCGAATACTCGAGAATTCTGCGCGAGGCTTGCATGAGCGAGTTTCGCAATCGAACCCCCATCGGTCAACGAATCAAAAATTCAAGAATTCGCCGGGAGGTTTGAATCGACTAACTTCAAATTGAATTCCGATTGAATTCCATGTAGGACATTATACATGAAGAAAGAGGCTGGGATCGGGCACTCACTTTTGAATTCATGTCACAAGTGCCTTTACATTTGGATCGCGCAAAGCCAGCACGAACACGATTGCCCTCGTCTGTCCTGTCTGCCTGGTAGCGTCCTTGAGCAGACGCCCTGGAACTCAAAAGTGACGGCCGCCGAAGGAGAGGAGGAGAAGGAGGCCAAGAAAAGCAGAAACAACGGCGTGTCGCGTGTCGCGTGCATCACCCATGATCCAACGGACCATTTATACAACCGGACCCGGTTCAACGACAATCAAAGAGGGGCGAGACAATTTCTTTATCAAACGATACCCACTCCAAATCACAAGCGGACGCCCGGAGTTCTATCACGCAGGGGCGAAGCAAGAGGAGCGGAGGGAAAGACAACCGTGCGGATGCGGCGCGGAGAAGAGAACCCGCACCATCCTCACTCGAAAGTGCCTGCGCACGCAGGGCAACGCTGGGCAAGAAGGGAACCTGCCAGCGGAAGCGCCAGGAGCGGGATGGGAAGCAGAGGAGAAGAGGAAACCGCGTCGCAACTTGAGATGCCACGCGAGACCATACACCGAACGCGTGGCGGAGTAGGAGGAATACGGCAGGTTCGTGTCGTGTCGACCCCAGCGTTGGTTTTTGACACCGCAGGGATCGTTCAACCTTGAACGATCGGCCGCTGCCGCAACGTCCGATCGTTCGACATCGATCGATTCTGGGTCGCCGGCGGCGTTCAACCTTGAACGCCCGCGCTG